>PISX010021830.1:0-32836 GCA_004024625.1 Mellivora capensis
ACAGCAAACATCATCCTCAATGGGAAGAAGCTTACAGCCTTCCCGTTGAGATCAGGAACACGACAAGGATGCCCACTCTCACCACTCTTGTTCAACATAGTATTAGAAGTCCTAGCAACAGCAATCAGACAACAAAGAGAAATAAAAGGTATCCAAATTGGCAAGGAAGATATCAGAAGCTTTTAAGTGTACTTTTCTGTGAAAGAAAGAAGGAAGATAGTAAAGCTGGTATTAAGGATTTATTTATACAAATGACTTGCAGCCTTTTCCTTTTCTGTAGGAATCAGGCTGTGACTATTGAAAGTGTGTGGAAACACCAGCCAGGCTGAGGTGTGGCTGATTTGGTATCTGTGGCATGGACATTGTTTGTCACCATGGTGCAGTGGTCACAGTTTCCAAAGTGGAACCACAAATAAGACTACGTACACAAGATACACCACTCTAGTTTTTTTCTTGAATTTCCTGATAACATGAGTGCTTGGTGTCACCACCTTTTTCTTGCTCTTAGAGTCCAGGACAGGCACTTTGGGGATCCCTGCCAACACCCCACTCTTTTATTGCCCTAGGCAATGACTCAAGAAGTATTAATCAGAATGATTCTTACAAAATGTTGCTGATTCCTCTCTATCTGAAATGCCTATTGCCATTTAAAATTTTTATTTCCAACCTTGAGGCTCTCGCCATTTCCACTATGCCAGCAAGTGTTACCCTTTGAAGCACTTTCCCCCTAACCAAGCTCCTCTGAGTTTCGATCAGGACGTGTTTAACACTTTCTGATTTGTTTCACACCTTCCTTTGATAGACTCAGCATTTACATTTTCAATTTGATTTCAGACTAGTTTCTCTCCTTCCTTGCTAAATTGCTAAGTTACCTCCCATGCTCTGGGCCCCAGGTAGAGTATAAATTTTTTTTAAGAAAAGGACTTTGTCATCTATATATTTTGTGCCTACCTCAGATCTTGACAGAATCTGTTGTTTCACAGCTGTTCCATAAATATGCTCACCAGCTAAATTACAGTTGACATAACATTAACTTTAGTTGCTATAAGTATAGGTTTTCAAGGTTATTTTTTCAGATGTTATTGGTGTTCAATCTAAAATTAAATAGGAAACGATGTGAAGCATAGGAGCTGCTCCAAGGAAACCACAAATATCGTTGATATCCATTGTTCATGTAGTGCTAGAGGACAGACATTACCAACCTTTTTCAATGATTCTTAACTTCAGGGATTTATAATTGCAACAGTGAAATAGAATGTACATGAAATTTCAGGAACGCACACACCAAGCTGTTTCAGAAACAGAGTTAGTGGTGCAGTGTGTCTGATGCAATTTCTTATAGGATTGCTGGGCACTTGGGTCACGTTGTGTCATGACGGAAGGAATGCTCGTTGTCTTTCTGCCATGCCCAGCAGCCCTAGCTTTTGATCCTTTAATCTTCTGCTGTTGGCCTTGTGAGCAGATAAATTATAGCAGAAAAGTATAGACATTTATAATGAGACTCAATTTGCTCTGAAAATGAAGACCATAAGTGAATGTTTTTCTTCTTCTATTTCCTGATAGGACTTCAAATCGAGAGACAAAATAAATGGTAGAAAAATCTAGAAGTTAGTCTAAGAAATTGAAAGTGATCACAAGCTCTTTGAATTACATCTGTGTTAACATTGAGGCCTGTTCCTTATTCTCTCCGTGCTGAGACTTCATTTTTTTTGTCAGAGATTAATGTTCCCTCTTTCTTCATACAGAAGATTAAAGAGGGCATATGAATATGAAACATGTGCTTTTCATTAATCAAGGTTTTAATTCATCTTCTTTAGACATCAAAAGGCATAAATCACTGTGTGAAGAGTTAGAATTATATAATACAACTAATATGAAGTGGGTAGCTTTATTTGAAATGTATTAAATGTATTTAGAAGAAATGTATTTCTTCTCATGGTCGATGAGGAGTTGGGTGATGGGTGATGATACTTGCCCAACAGGAATTATTTGGTTTCTTTTAATAGAGGCCTAAACTTTCCTTCTCTTGGGAAAAACAGAGAGTTTGGTAGGAGGAAGCAGTGGCTATGTGGAAGGAAGAAGGTGTGCCAGGTGAAGGAAAATGTAACTAATTTATTGTGTAATACAGTTAGAATTGTAGTGCTGTAAATGATAAGAGAGATGATCTACTCCTGATCTTTGTGTTACAGATGAAGAAAACTGATTTTTAGAGTAGAATTGGCGGGGGGAGGAGGGGCGCCTGGGTGGCTCAGTTGGTTAAGTGTCTGCCTTTGGCTCAGGTCATGATCCTGGAGTCCATTGGGCTCCCTTCTCAGTGGGGAGTCTGTTTCTCCCTCTGACCCTCTCCCCACTCATGCTCTCTCTCTCTCACTCTCTCTCTCAAATAAGTAAATAAAATCTTAAAAAAAAATAGAGTAGAAGTAAAAAAAAAAAAAAAAAAGAGAAGAAGTACCTCAACTGGATAAAGTGTTCTTTATCACCCCGCAACTGTCACAACCCAGTACTGTCACAACCCACTCAGTACTCAGGCTGCTCTTCAAGAGTAGGGAGTTTCCCCAGCCCCTCAGAATACAAAGAATGGCTTCATGGGAGGAGGTCCTGCTGAGGGTATTTGTTCCATGAGCTAGGGGAACAAGAACATTCATACTTAGTTTTTAAAGATCTTTATGACAAGGTCAAGCAGGGTCAAATGAACACTATCAAGGAGCCTCATTCTCATGCAAGGTGTCTGCCAACTCCCTTCTAGCTACCTGTTCTCACACCTGGAGAGGAAGTTTCCTTCCGCTAAACCAGCAGCACAGCTCCTGTGAGATTGCTCAGAGGGAAAAGTGAAGGTAAATGCAATACCAATTCTAACACTGCTGAATTTTGCTGACTAGGGCCAGGTGGTTTTGAATTGTAAATAAAGGCAAAGGGGTTTAAATTTTGCGATGTCTGGTATTTTAAAAATCTGTGGAAATTACAAAAACAACACCAGACCAAACCAGAAATGGTTGAAAAATATTTAAATGTCACCAAAGGAATCTCCTTTCACTCCACCCTTCCTTTTTTTGCTCCATGGTATCACCGGTATCTGATTAATAAGATTCTAGCTGTTTTGCTGTACATAAACAAAAGAATGAGGATTTTACTCTGTTTTTATAAAAATGAAGCTGTACCTATTACACTTGATTTTTTAAAATTTCATTTCTTTTCAGCGTAACAGAATTCATAGTTTTACACCACACCCAGTGCTCCATGCAATGCGTGCCCTCCATAATACCCACCACCTGGCTCCCCCAACCTCCCACCCCCTGCCCCTTCAAAACCCTCAGGTTGTTTTTCAGAGTCCATAGTCTCTCATGGTTCATCTCCCCCCCATTTTCCCTCAACTCCCTTCTCTCCATCTCCCCATGTCCTCTGTGTTATTTGTTATGCTCCTCAAATAAGTGAAACCATATGATAATTGACTCTCTTTGCTTGATTTATTTCACTCAGCATAATCTCTTCCAGTCCCATCCATGTAGCTACAAAAGTTGGGTATTCATCCTTTCTGATGGAGGCATAATACTCCATTACACTTGATTTTTAACCTCAGTAATATTTCTTGGATTGCACCACATATCAAGACCTAGCTATATACTATTCCATAGTAAGGCCATTCCGTTATGCATTATAACATTTCTGTGTTGGAGAACATAAAACTTGGCTTTGGTTTTTTACTTAGAAGAAACACTGGAATGAATATTCTGTACCTATCTCTGTGAACATGTGTGATCATTTCTTTAAGCTAAGTCTGTACAGGTTGACTTTTTTCGTTAATATGTTTAGGCATTGAAAATTTTTCTAGGTCAAGTCAGTTCATCTTGAGGATTTGCTATAGAGGTGAGAACCAGGATAAAAAGATAGATCTATGCAGAAGTCCTAAGTGTTCTCAGTTCCAAAAATCTTCAGGGATAAAGAAACGAAAATAATGAGTTTCTCTTACTCATTTTGGTGTTCACTCAAAGTGGCTCTGAGCCAGGGCTCGTCAAGATAATAATCAGACTTGATGATTAGCTAGAAGGACTTAACAGGATTCAGAAAAACTGTTAAACTCACAGTTATGGTTTATTGTAGTGAAAGGATACAGATTAAAATTAGCAAAGGTAAAAGGTGAATGGATGAAGTCCAGGAGAAACCAGATGTAAGCTTGTAGGTGTCTTCTCCAGTGCAGTCACATGGGTGTTTCTCATCCCCCCAGTGATGATGTGTGACAACATGTAGGAAGTGTTGTCAACCAGAGGAGCTGGCCAGAGCTATGGTGTCTAGAGTTTTTACCTTTATAATGTTTCAGGTTGGTTTTATAGGGATATAGCACCCATGTGATTAACCTTAGCTACCCAGGGACGCCTGGGTGGCTCAGTTGGTTAAGCGGCTGCCTTTGGCTCAGGTCATGATCCCAGAGTCCTGGGATTGAGTCCCACAGCAGGCTTATTGCTCGGCAGGTAGCCTGCTTCTCCTTCTGCCTCTGCCTGCCACTCTGTCTGCCTGTGCTCGCTCGCTCTCTCTCCCTCTCTCTCTGACAAATAAATTTTTAAAAAATTAAAAAAAAAAACACCTTAGCTACCCAGTTCCAACTCCCCAGAGGTAAAACTATTATAGCATAACCTAGGACCTCAGGCATACAAAAACAGGCATTTACTGCAAGTCACATCATTAACTAGCATAAACCATCTGGGCAAATGGACACAGCCTGACCTTGGGAATACAGGACACTTTTACCAAGTAGGATATTCCAAGGACCCAGAGGTTATCTCCTAGGAGCTGGGCAAAGCCTGATCCTCCTAGGTCAGGCCTTTCTTTGGAATGTGCAAGGCTGGAGCAACAGGGCCTGAGTTAAACCTTTACTGCATCACCGTCTTATACTTTACCAGAGTAATTCTGTGACCGTATGTCTTGATCCACTTGAAAGGAAGGAGATATTAGGACTACCTGGAATATGTTTATCATTTATTCATTTTAGAACTAAGCAATTTCTATTACTTCATATAATGGAGGCATAATGTGTATGGTGTGGAAGCAGTGTCTGACTAGGCTGACATGACTTGATTTGAGTCTTAGTATAAGCAAGTTGTGAATTTGAGTCTGAGAGACTCATCATCCCAATAAAGATCAGTGGTTTGTATGTGGAAGCAAAGTAGGACCTTCCAGGGATGAAAAGGCAGTGATGGGAGTTTGAAAAAAGATGGACTTTTGAGGTATTGGTCTTGGTTTGGAGCGAAAGAAGTGACATTAGCAAATGTTCAATGTCCAACACCAATTAATGTTTATTCAAAAAACACAAAGATTTGTTTTATACTTACTATATGCAGGTACCATGATGTTCAAGTAGGGACAAGACCAACAACTGGTAGAGTTTCAAGGGAGCAGGTGTTTTAACATTATACAACTTTGGCAACTCTATCAGTGACCCAGTTCTAAGGAGAGTGATGCTCAGGGATAAGAATACAATTTCTTGGTTACATTGATAGATAGCAGACAGAGAATTCAGAAATTGTAAATCCTACTCTTAAAGGGGAAAAAAAAAGAATCTAGCTATGAAGTGGTAGACTATAAAGTAGGAACTTAGATGAAGAATAATAAGAGAAGGTAAAGATTTAATCCCAGGAGGCTGGGTCACAAGATAGGGAATTGAACTACTGACAAACTGAACTTTTCTATTAGCATGGGACCAGAAATAAGCTTGAGTCCAGACTCTTATATTCACTGTATAGGAAAAAGTTTGGTCTCAGAGTCTGGGAGGGACTTAGTGGCTCCATTTGTAGATTGGAGCTATTCAGGGACCAAATGTGAATGACTTTCAGGATGGTAAATTTGCTTTTATTTTATGAAAAGGAAATTAATGCTTTATTTATTAAGTGACTAAAAATTAAAAATGGGAGATAGGAAAATATAGATCCAGTTGACTTATGGAAGGAAGGGAGGTTGGTGGTGTGAGTTGACCTTGTTTAGAAATAGGGTCTTCACAGAGGTAATCAAGTTAAAATGAGGTCATTGGGATAGACCCTAACCCAATGTGACTGGCATCCTTATAAAAAGGGGAAATTTGGACAGAGTCAGAAATGCACAGAAGGAAGATGAGGTGAAGAAAGGAGAAGATGGCCATCTACAAGCCAAAGGGAAATGTCTGGAATGAATCTGCCCTCATAGCCCTCAGAAGGAAACAATCCTGCTGACACCTTGATTTTGGACTTTTGGATTCCAGAAATGTGAGAATGTGAGACAATGCATCTCTGTTGTTCAAGCTGCCCAGTCTTTGATACTTGTTATGACCCCATCAGACTAGAGTACTTCCTTTAGCTGCTTCTATTGCCTTTCTTGTTCCTGACCTCTAACACCAGGGGCAGACTTTCTATCTTGAATCTTTGTCATATCTATCAGGCCCCTTTAAAATAAATGTTTTTGAGTCAGTACAATAGATCAAAAAGATGTCATATTAACTAACTAATTGGGTAGGTGGCAGGTAAAATATACCCTAGGGGTCAGTGAAGAAGAAAAATTAAGAATACATTAAGTTAAAAAAAAAGAATACATTAAGTAGAACAAAGACCATTCTGAAAACACAGAACCATTCAAGGCTTTTCAGTTTTAAGTAGGTTGCTGGTTGGGATAATAACAAAGAAGGAGAGAGAGAGAAGTGATTTTAAAATCTTTGTCCTGGGGTAGTTTGTTCCTTCACTGAATAAATGACTAAAGCAGTCCTCTATTATATTAGCACACATTACTGATAAGTTTTGACATGTAGTGATTTTATTTTTGTTACTGTCAATCTGAAATAATATTTTTGAACAATTTTCCTTCTTATTTACAGTAGTTATTGCTTTATATGGTTCACTTGTAAAAATTTACGGTGGTTTGTTCCTTTTTGTCAACATAAATTTCTCTCTTTGTGCTGCTTAAGTCTTTGTGTGTAATTGGTATGTGTCCCTTGGTTACTTTTTGTTTCTGTATATCTGATAAATATATCACCATCCCCTTGTTTTTGACATGAAGTGCTCCCCGCTCAATTCCTAGTGTCTGATAGACATTCATGTGGTGTGGCCCTGCCTGGTTGACGCAAGAGTTTATTGTTTTTCCACTGCCTCTGACTCTATGAATCATTGTGGCACATGGAAAATTATAATCCCCAGCCTTGACTTCACCAGTGCTCTTCCTCCCTTCAAGAGTTTACACTGAGGACAGGACCTCTCAGGGTAAAATGCGCTGGCTTTCTTCCTCAGGCTCCTTCCCCCACCTTCCTGGTTTGGTGTTTCCTTGAAGTTGCAGCCTTTTGATGTGTGTAGGTAGAAATATGGTACTGTTCGAGCCATCTGGGAAGTGGTGGCTCAGAATGGATTACTGACATGGGAGAGGGACTGTTGCCAGTTTTCCATTAGTGTGGACTCTGAATTTCTGACCCCAGGGTAACAAAGCTATAATGGACATGATTTTTGTCTCCCTCTATGCATCCTTCTTTTCCAGGTACCCAACTCAATCTTTCTTTCAGAGAAATATTCCTTCTCTTGCCCAGAGCTGATACAGGGTGGGGATATGGAAGCAAATGATTCACTGGAGCATCATATTTTCCCAATGTGATGCCTTCGCAAAAAAGTAGGTCCACTGAGAAAACAGCCAAGGTATAGCTTTGTATGTCCTTATTCTCCCCAAGAGGGGATGTGGCTCTACTCAGTCCCTATAGTTTTGAAGGGGCTCCTCCCCTAGTTCAAAGGAGGAGGCAGATGACTTTGGCATGGCAAATTAGAGCACTGCAAGTTCCCCTGGTCACGGTGATTCATATAAGGTTGGAAGGTGACCCAGGCAGAGCCAGTGAGACATAATGGTCCTAGGCTGAGACACAGATAAATGTTCTTCTGCTTTTGAGCCCAGGAGAATATGACCCTGCAGTTTCTGGGGGCTATGCCTTAAAGCCTGAGATGTATTCAATTCAGCCAACTCAAGAAAACACAACACATGAAGGGGAACTGAGTGTTAGTCATATTATACAAGCTTCTCCATTAGTTTCTGCCTGAACTTTTATGATAATTTGAGTTGGGTTTCTATCATTTGGAAACAAAGAAGTATTGGCCAGTATAGTGGAAGAGGGATGTATTGTCTCTCTACCTTTTTTTAGGGCTTGTTACTTATGCCTCTGGTAGCAAAGAGTGACCCATGGGTCAATAATTATTTCTCATTCCTACTTTAACAACATTAGTTGAAATTCCTTCTTGGCTCATTGAATGCATTAACAGTAAGCTCTGCTTTTCTCTTTCTGGGCCTTATAAATGTTTAGTGAGAGATTGAGGGAGAGTTAGTGAAGGACTCTTAGATACACTTTAAGCTGGAAATGGTAATGGTGATGGCTGAGCTCTATCATAATCTCATTTGACAATCTTTCCCAGTTGTCTCATGCTGATCCCTTATTAATTAGCCTTCTTTAGTTTGGCTGCATATAGCAAAAAATACAAGTGAGAGTAGATTAATCTAATTATGATCGATTGATTAAAATCTTTTTCTTCCAAATTTTTACTTAAATTCCAGTTAGTCAACATATTAACATTAGTTAATGTTAATTAGTGTAACATTAGTATAAGATTAGTTTCAGGAGTAAAATTTAGTTATTCATCATTTATATACAATACCCCGTGCTCATCATAAGTGCCCTCCTTAATACCCACCACCTATCTAGCTCATATCCTTCACTCATATCCCCCATCAATCCTCAGTTTGTTTTCCATCATTAAGAGTATTGTATGGTTTGCTTCTCTCTCATTCTTTTTTCCCTTCCCATATGTTCATTTGTTTTGTTTCCTAAATTCCACATATGAGTTAGATCATATGGTATTTGGTTTTCTCTGACTGACTTATTTTGCTTAAGCATAATTCATCCATCCATGTCATTGCAAGTGGCAAGATTTCATTCTTTTTGATGATTGAGTAATATTCCATCACATATATATACTACTTCTTCTTTATCTACTCATAAGTCAATGGACACTTAAGCTGTCTCCAAAGTTTGGCTATTGTAGACATTGCTGCTATAAACATGGAGGTGAATGTACCCCTTCAAATTTGTATTTTTTTCTCTTTTATGTAAGTACCTAGGAGTGTAATTGCTGAGTCATAGGGTAGTTCTATTTTTAACTTTTTAAGGAACCTCCATACTGTTTTCCAGCGTGGCTGCACCAGTTTGCATTCCCACCAACAGTATAAGAGGGTTTCCCTTTCCATTTCTCTTCCCTCTCTCCCTTTCTTTTCCCTTTCTCTGCATCCTCACCAACATCTGTCAATTCCTGACTTGTTAATTTTAGTCATTCTGACAGGCATGAGGTGATGTCTCATCATGGTTTTGATTTGTATTTCCCTGATGATGAGCATCTTTTCATGTCTGTTAGCCACCTGGATATCTTCTTTGGAAAAATGTCTTTTCATGTCTTCTCCCCATTTCTTGGTTGGATTATTTGTCCTTTGGGTGTTGAGTTTGATAAGTTCTTTATAGATTTTGGACACTAACCCTCTATCTGTTATGTCACTTGCAAATATGTTCTTCCCAATTTTTCCTCATGTAATGAGGGTTGGAGTAGGCAGTGTCAAGATGGAAGGGTTCTCTATGATGTCATCAAGGAACTGACTTTTATATTTCTGCCTCAAGCATGGATTTTTAGTCTTAAGATTTCAGGGCATTGACACAGAATTCTAACAGGGGAGAGAAAGACCAAGGAAAAAACTTGTGCCAATTGAATGAATCCCTTTGGAGAGCCTTCTTGCAAGCCCTACCAAGTAATTTCTATTTATTTCTCCTGGGTCAAACTGCCACATGTCTTCCTGTATCTGCAAAGGAGGCTGGAAAGTATAATTTTTTAACTGGGAACATAGGTGCTCCAAATAATAACAGTGTTCTTTAGGTAAGAAGAAAGGAAAGAATGTCTATTGGATGGATAGCTTTTCAAGTTTCTTGTATAAGAAGGGACACCTGAATTGCTTGGTCGGTTAATTGTCTGCCCTTGGCTCAGGTCATGATCTCTGGGTCCTGAGATTGAGTCCTGCATTGGGCTCCCTGCTCAGCTGAGAGTCTGCTTCTCCCTCTGTCTCTCCCCCTGCTCATGCTCTTTCTCTCTCACACAAATAAATAAAATCTTTAAAAATATAAGTTTTCTTTATAAGAAGAGTAGATCTTGATTAGGTCATTGGAAGCCTCATTTTACATACTCACAGCTTTGTATGTATTCTTGTATTTTTTGGTTACTATAAATAATTCTACGTATTTTTGTTATTGTTGTTAGCCTTGTGTCTCTTTTCCACAGTGCTTTGTTCTTTGAAGTATCTGAAGCCACCTACAGTCATATGTTGAAGGACACTAGTAGATCACATGTTACTATTCTTCAGGTTATCATCTTACATATTTAAACCATGGCTGGAACAGGATGTGCTGGAGCTAGCTCTACGGTCTCTAAGAGTGGGTTGTTAAATTTTCTTTTTCTAGGCCAGCTGTTAAACACAGCCATCATTAAAAATGTAAATTCTAAAAACTTAACCCAAGATAAATTATATTGAAAACAAAAGAAAAAATGCCCTAAACTCATCACTTCTTAATTATTTTACTCTATAATTATTATCTATGCTTTGAGGTTATTTACGTTTACTTCATCTACATGGTAGATTAGATGCTAATATGTCCCTGTGTATCTCTTCTCAATTCTGCATTCTATGATATCATGTTGGTAGCTGGAAGGGGCCATAGTGGGAGTATCTATACCATGGAAATCAGCAAAACCACAGATTAGGACTTGAGTTATTGTTTTGTTGATTGTCCACCTAGACTTAAGAAAGTGATAGAGACAATGTTAATACTGCAGATTAAACTTAGGTGTGAGGTGTCTAGGTGTGTTATTGTGAATAGCACAAAAAATTGTGAAAATACTCTTCCAGCATTAGGAAATTATTATCTGACTCAGTAAAGTTGTTCACATGAATGACAAACCAGTGAAGTTTCAGACATCTTAATAGTTTCACATCTGCCTTACTTATTCAAGTCAGAATATTCACATCAGAACTATAGGCAGATAGCCAGTTGCTAATGATTCACTGGCATATCCTGGCTGGAGCTTAATGGGGAAGAAAGTCATGTTCTTGATATCTAAACTAGAGTTGATTTATGTTGGAAAGAAACATCAAAGGACTCGGTTTTTTCATAGTTCAAGAGTCAACACAGCCTCATGAGACCCATACTCTAGCTTCTGCCTGCCTCTTATGCTCAAATTGCCTAGGTTCATAGACTGCTTCTATAATACTCCGTACTTCATTAGTGGTTTTCTTTTTTTTTTTTTTTTCAAGATTTTATTTATTTATTTGACAGAGATCACAGGTAGGCAGAAAGACCCACAGAGAGAGAAAGGAAGAGAAACAGGCTCCCTGCTGAGCAGAGAGCCCGTGGGGCTCAAGCCCAGGACCCTGAGATCATGACCTGAGCTGAAGGCAGAGCGTTTAACCCACTGAGCTACCCAGGCACCCCATGAGTGGTTTTCTTAAATCACGTTATTCTTATTTACTACTTCAAGTAATATGTGAGTGGCAGATTATATTTAACCATCTGTACAGTGTGCTGTGGGCTTTTTGGACAATCACTGGTGCCCCACACTCTGAATCTCCCAAGTCCTTTGCTCTTCTACTACTTACTGGGAGGAGGCTGGGATTTGCAGAGCTTGTCCTCAGCTAAATTTTCAGATGCTCTAGAGAAAACCACACAAATTTACACTATATTCACCATATTAAGCTGTTTCCTATTGCAGAGTACCTTACTTCTCCAAGTTCTCAAAGATTTATCGCTCTAAGGAAAAGTATTCAAAATAAGCTGAAGTTTGTAGTTAGCTATTTTGAAAATCAGAGAGGCAGTAGGAATCTTTAGAACAGTGGGCAAAAAATAATTGAATATGGTCCATCAGCTCAGTAAGATAATTTTACTGAATCACTTTTTCTTGCCAGCCATGACATTGTTGGCTATTAAGCTGGTGACATTTTTCAAATAAATAGAGAAAAATGTCATTAATTTAGTTTGTCACTCATGTATAATTTGAACAAAGGCTGGTTTGGAGTTTTTCTGTATACTTTTCATGATGAATAAAGATGACTAAATGAATAGTCAAACAAGAAGAGAGAAGCAAGAGTACAAAGATTTTCAAGTACTTTAGTAGAGCATTTGTAAATGGTTTGTTTGCCAGTGTTGCTAATTAGCTAACCATTAATGCTGATCTTGTAGGCCTTCACTTGGCAGAGCTCTGTCAGTCACCAGGTGTGTTCAGCTTACTAAAAGCAGTGTAATTGCATAACCTTAAAAATCACCTATGATTAAGATTTTTCACTAATTGGATTGGCATTTTTCAAGTAGACTCAATTAGGTATCATGGTATTGATAGATGTAGGCACAATTCTCAAATATTACACAGTAAGATTCATATATGCCTATTGGAGTGCATTTTTCAGTTATCAAAGTATTAGTATTTTACTTCTTTTGAGAGTCATCATCCGTTAGTATCTTCGTGCAGTTATGTTTGCGTGTGTATGTGTGTGTGTGTATGTTAGAGGAGGAAATATACTTGGAGCTCCTCTTCCTGTATTCACTAGATCACTGCTCCTTTGAGTCTTGTCTTCCCACCCACCACTCTTTGCTCTACCACCAGACATGGCTGTCTTTGCTAAAAGTTGAATCCAGCAACAAAGTCCAAAGTTCTTCCAAGACAATATTTTCCCTATCTGAAGGACCATCATGGAGAGGGTTGGTGGAGAACATAGTGGAGGTTGTAAACACACGATGGGGCTCACTTTGTGCTCTTCCTCACTTCCTTTCAGGACTTCACTAAGCTAAGTTCTACAAACAAGAAATTATATTAAGGGAAGACTTTTAAAACTTCCTTCAGAATGCTATCTTTTCCATGGCTCAAAAGAAATAGAAATAGATCCAAGAGTTTCAACCTTTGTCAAATAGGCCCTTTGTGAGCCATCAGTGTTCCCTGTAACATTTCCTAATCTTATTCCTATGTCCTCAGATTTACGTTCTCTTCTCATTTCCTCAAGGTGAATCTCTGCTCATCTTCTAGAAACCCTCTCCACATGACCAAGTACAGCCTCAGATCCATTTCTTCTACTTATCAGTGTATTTCTCAAAGTTTGAGTAATGTAGTCTAGAAATGTACCTTTGAGGCTCTGGGAGGATAGTGTAGGATGGTCTCTGAAAGTACTCCAATCTAGGCTAGACGTGAGTCCTCAGAGTTTTTCCCCTTTCAAATTTCTCACCTAAAATAAGCTGTGGATAGGCCCTTTATACTATTTTCTTTCTCTGTTTCTCTCTCTCTCTCTCTCACACACACACATACATGTACACAACAACATACACCCTCTCAGGACACATATAAATTCTCAGTGATGTATAGTGTGGTGTAGTATAGTATAAACACACAAGATGAAGACTATTCCCAACTACATTATAATTTGTGAGGTTATTGTCTCAAAATATAGATTTCATAGTATTATATGGAGCATGATTCATTCATCTTCCATTCATTCCTCTCCATTCCCTCCAAATTGTGCCCCTTCAGTCCTGTTGAAGATAAAAACCAACCAAATGATATATGCCTCTTAAAGAAAGCATTCAGTGACATAAAGCCCCAGCTTGTAAGAGCTTCATTAAACTTTCAGATGAGTTATCAACCACTTCTTTGGGTTCTGTCTGGGCTGGAGAAGTTTAGTTTTTCTGTTTATACCACTCTTCCCCACCAAGCAATCTCCTACTCATTCTTCATACCCACATATTGGAAGCTTTTCACCAACTCCAAAAATGATCCGTCACTCACTTCTTTGCTCCCATGTTACTTTATACATATCTCAATAGTCCCGTTCACCTGATAATTATTTATTTATATGTTGGTTTAGATTGTGCTGTCCAATATGGTAGTCACTAAGCACATGTGGCTATTTAAATTTAAATTCCTTAGAATTAAATAGAATTAAATATTTATTTCATGAGTTGCATGAATAACATTCTGAGCGCTCCATAGTCATATCTGGCTAGTTGCTACAATATCAGTCAGAGAAGGTACAGAACATTTTCATAATCACAGAAAGTTCTATGAGATAGTGCTGGTTTGTGAACTCTTATCTTACTAATCATTGTATTCTTACAAACCCTTACAGTAGTGTCTGTAATAGGTGCTCACAAATGCTTGTTGGATAAGTGGAAGAATAAATGAATGATGGAAAATCCCTTTATGTTGGCTCTGCAGTCTTAAATATGTTTTCTGCAAATCTTGAGTCTCTTTTGTTCTTATTGGAATGGGGGACCAAGAGTTTGTTTCTGAAATTTTAAAAAGAGATTTCTTTCTTTATTTTAGAGAGAGAGAGAGTGTGTGTGCATGCACATAAGTAGAGGGAAGGGCAGAGGACTAGGAGAGAGAGCATCCCAAGCAGACTCCCCACTGAGCACACAGCCCAACGCAGTGTTCGATCTCAAGACCCTGAGGTCATAACCTGAGTCAAAATCAAGAGTCAGGTGCTCAGCCAATTAAGTCCCCCAAGGTTCCCTGTTTCTGAAGTTTTAGGAGTCCAGTAGAAGTGACTTTTGAATGGGGAGGACTTTGCCTGAGAAACAAAATAGGGAAGTGATTTGAGGAAGATGCATAGGGATAGGAACAAAAACATCATGTTCAAAGAAATCTGGGGTGGCTGGTACAGGAGATGGTAACTATTATTGGGCATTTATTGTTTCCCAGGCACTGTTCTGCACACTTGACCTATATTGTTTCACTTAATTTTCAGGGAATATTATTATCTCCATTTTATGAATGGGAAGACAGAGGCACAGATATATTAAATAACTTCACACACGACTCAGCAAATGACAAAGCCAAAATTCAAACTCAGGCAGTCTGACTTCAAAGCCTGGGTTTTAAATCACCTTTAAGACCGCCTTTCCCCACGAGTAGAAAAGGTTCAGGAATTGGGCTGGAGAGGAAGGAAGCCAAATCATGATGGGGTTTTGGGGCCCTCTGAGGATTTGAACTTTATTCTGTAGCTCCAGAATATAAATTGTTAAGAAAGAAAGTTACTTTGCACGTTTGTTTTAGAAATATCATTGTGGTTATAGAACAGGGGATGGACTTGGGGTTCCGGAAGAGGGACTATCAGGGGACTTACTACAAAAAAACTAGAAAAGAAACAGTAAGGGTAGTGTGCAAGGGGTAGAGTGAAAAGGAGCTTGTCTGAGAGAGAGGTAGGTGTTGGAAGTGACAATCCTGACAACTTTTTTTTTTTAAGATTTTATTTATTTATTTGTCAGAGAGAGAAAGAGAGAGAGAGAGAGCAAGAGAGTGAGCACAGGCAGACAGAGTGGCAGACAGAGGCAGAGGGAGAAGCAGGCTCCCTGCTGAGCAAGGAGCCCGATGTGGGACTCGATCCCAGGACGCTGGGATCATGACCTGAACCAAAGGCAGCCGCTTAACCAACTGAGCCACCCAGGCATCCCAATCCTGACAACTTTTGATGTGCAGGTGAGAAAAAGAGGGTTGGACTTGTAAGGGCCTGGTTAGCCAGAGGGTGACATTAGGTTGTAAACTTAGATTGACCCTGCCCCTCCCAGAGGAACTTACTTGCAAAGCCCAGATACAAGGGTGGGCCAGGCCAGGTGGAGATATCCAATCAGTAGGGCTTGCATATATTTACTATGGTAAATTGAAATTCAATTGGCCACCCGTATTGCCGACCTAGCATGACTGTGCAGTTTTCCCTGTGTATTGCAATCTCATTGGCCATCTGTGTATAAGCCAGGCTCAACCACCTCTATAAAAGTTAGTCTGTGAGGCTGGGAAGGGTCATCACCTCTTTGTAAGAGATAGCCCTGACCAGTTGGTTTGATTCTCGATGCTTGGTGCGAAATAAAGCTTTGCTTGACCTTTGCTTTGCATCAGTCTCATTCCTTTGATCACGGACCCATTATTGGGGGACCCTAACAGATGTGACTGGCCAGATTTCTGGCCTGGTTCTTCTCACACGGGGAGACATTTTACTGGCAGTAGGACCACCTGAGGAAGAGCAAGCATGGATGGGGGTGAGAGGGGCACAAAGTGTCAGGTGTAAGTTTTAAATGTATGGATTTGGAGGTGTTTGCAGGATGTTTAGTTGGGGATGGCCAGTAAGTGATTATAAATTCAAATTTGGAGCTGGGAAGAGAAGTGCTGGAATAGAAATTTCTGTTCATCAGAGAAAACTTGGTAGTCGAAACTGAAGAAAAAAACAGGTGAGGCAAGAACTAGGGAAAGAGGAGAATGTGGTCCATTAACTTTTAAGGAGCACATGAAGGAGGAGGCCTCGGATAGAAGGAGGAGGGATGTTAGAAAGAGGAGGGACAATTGCTGCTTATCTCAACCCTCAAACACTCCCCTCTGATCAGGTGTTACCTGCACTTGGAAGGCCAACACCAGCGATCCTAAACATTCGAACCCAAGCACACTGTTACCAAGTATCCTCTCCTTTGTTATTGGCATCTTGAATCTGGTCTGTTTCTTTCCTCTGGGACTTGGGTCCCTGTAGATGTCCTGTTTTACGAGGCCATTTAGCCAGTATGTGACTTAAACTAATTATATCATCTCTCTGGGACTCACTTGCTCATTTGGAAAACATCAGATTAGGAATTTTCAAACTCCTTCTAGTAGTCATAGAACCGTTTTCACAAATAAAATCTTTCATGGAGCTTCACTGTATTAAACAAACAAAATAAATGTATAGCGGCTATGGTTGAGGTTGGATCAGGGGTCATCAGACCCTGTGATTTACTTATTATGCTCTCTACCTCAACCAATGGTTTTAGATTTAAGCTTAAGTCTTTGCTTATAGACCCAAGTCCTATAGACCCAAGACTTAAATAGAGGAAGTGTATTTTGGCTGATAATATTTGTGAATTTTGATGATGATGATGTTCTTTTGGGGCACTCTTGGTGGCCTGTCAATAGCCTTTTTGGTGTCAATTTCATTTCTCATTTCTCCTTGTCCCTCAACTTTTCATTGTTGGCAGAGCTCTGATTTTGTTTTATTGTTTTCCTCTGACTGCTTGAGGAAAGTAAACTTTATTCCAGCTCCAAGGGATAACTGATAATTGGTCTAATTGTGATGGTCTTAAACTCTTTTCCAGTGATTTGGTTAGGAATGGGTAGGGCATGTATCACAATCTTGGCCTATAGAATTGAGGGTGATTCTGCTGAGGAGTTTCAGGGAAAGGTTTTTCTCACTAATAAAAAGAGCTGAATGGAGGAAACACTCCTGTTGTTAGCTGGACGTTGTCATCCATCTGGGATATCTGAAAGGCTCTAGTCCTCTTATGACCATAGGGGATGGTCCTATTCATGCACCTTGAGCTTGCAGAGCAGAGAGAAGAAAAGGAACCGGAGGCTGAAAATACTATTCTGAAGCTGAAATAATTGCCCAAAGCTGACCCAGAGCTGCCCTCTCTATAGCCTTCTAACTGTATGATATAATAAAGATTTTTATTATTTAGACCTCTATTAGTTGTATCTTCCATTACTTGTAGCTAAAACGATTATAATGGGTTCACCTGCTCTTCTGGCATAAAGGTGATAATCTTCAAAACCTGTTCATTCTTTTATTCATTTAATAAATATTAATTAAACACTGTATGTGCCAGGTATTGCCTAGGTGTTGATGATACCATAGAGAAGAGCACAGATTCGGAGCTGACATCTTGCAAAGTTGTAAAAACGGAGAGAAGCTTAGTGTGGCTGGAGCACAATTTGGAGACCAAATAATGCAGGGTGTTATAAGCCAAGCTGAGGATTTATAATTTTATTTGAAGAGGGGTAGAAAGTATTGAAGAATTTAAAATGAAGGAGACATAATCAGATTTGCGTTTTTAGGAAGACATGCTGGCTTCTGAATAGAAAATACACCGCGCAAAGTCTAGAGTAGATGCAGGAAGGACAGTTACTTACAGTGGTCCCATGAGAGAGGAAGTTCGTTTGAACTAGGATAATAACCTTAGAAAAGGAGATTCATATTTCAGGTTGTAACTTAATGGAATCATTAGCTTGTCCTGATCAATTGGATCTGGGTAGTGAGGGGGAGATCATTGTCAAAGTTGGCTCCCAAGTTTCTGGCATTGCATGGAGAATGGTGTGATTTTTGAGCTAGGGAATGCTGGAGAAGGAGCAGGCTGAGGTAGCCTAAGAGGTTGGAGTTCAGCTTTGGCCATGTTAAGCATGAGATAGCTGTGAGACATTTAAGTGGACATTTTAAGGAGGAAGGTGGAGATGGAAGCCTGCATATTCAGCAAGGTGTTTCTCAGGGGAGGAAGAATTTAAATAATTGGATATTCCACTAGTGATCATGGATTTATGTAATCAAACTCTGTGCTTGACAACCAAACACATGCCGCTGCCAGGTGTCTGCTCACAGGGTCCTTAATCAGCAGCTTTTTAACCATAAAGAGGAGCAAAATTAACAAGGAGCTGAGTCCAGGCTTCTTGTGTTAGCAGATAAGACTTCTAATAAAGTGGGGGCGCCTGGGTGGCTCAGTGGGTTAAGCCTCTGCCTTCGGCTTGGGTCATGATCCCGGGGTCCTGGGATCGAGCCCCGCATCGGGCTCTCTGCTCGGCAGGGAGCCTGCTTCCTCCTCTCTCTCTGCCTGCTTCTCTGCCTACTTGTGATCTCTGTCTGTCAAATAAATAAAACATTAAAAAAAAAAAGTCTCCAGCTCTCACACTGCGCACACAGCCCATACAGCCACCAGCACTGTCTTCCCTTTGGTGTGTGGGGCGATGCTGCCATGGCTCGTTTCCTGACCCTGTAACTGCTTCAACCCAATGGCAACTAGAGCACACGTAGAGTAGAATAAAATCATAGGTAATGAAAAGACATTAATAGCCTGAGCAGGTAGTTGGGTGGCTGCTTTGAGGGAAGCAGATCACTTTGCTTGATAGGATAAGGTCATTGTGATAATGTTGGTCAAAATCTGCCCAAGGGCAACAAACTGCTTTTATCTGCACTGCTGTGGGTTGGCAAACCATTAGACTGATTTTTGGGTTGGTTTGTTTGTTAATTCTCCCTTAAATCTGGATAATACTATAAGCATAAAGCAGCAAGCTTAAAATTAGAAAAATTTTTGAATTTGGTCTGAAATCATGGTAATATATTGCAAAGGAGAAGAAAAAGCAAAATGGAGTTCATCAGAGCTAGACCTTTTTTTCTGGAAAAAAATGGGGAGATTCATAAGGCAAGACAAAAAAGTTCTACTTTGATAGTCTGCAATTCAGAACCAACAGGGGGAGAAAGAAATTCTAAAGATCTTAATACCTATTTAATACCGAGTTTGGTGTCTGTTTTAAACATTTGCAGAATTAAGACTTCCATTGTGAAGTTGTGTGTTTTTTGGGAACATAAGTTTATATCTCTCCCCTGGCCCCTGTGACCATGAGCTTCATTGATTGGAGGTGCATTGTATCATGTGTGGGCATGTGTGTGTTTAAAGCTCTTGCTAAATTGGATTTTTTTCGTACCGATCTTACAGGAGGATTTGTGGAATCCTTTCCAGATATGATATTACATTATTGTAAAAGCTTTATTCCTCTTATCTTTGTGGGCAGAGGGTCAAAATGGATTGCATATGAGGATTAATATTAGCCTTTGGTGGAACAGAATAAACTGGGATGGATTGCACAAGACATTTTAACAAATGCTGGAGGTCCTGGCTTGCCTTTATCTTTTCCCTCTGAGATTTCAGAAAATATTTCAAGAACATCATTTGGAGGAAAGCAGAAGTCAGAAATATAAAATTCCAGCAGAAACAAAGGCTGAACTTAGGTAAAACATCAATCTTGGTTTCATCAAACACTTAAATGGTTAAGAAAATAATAGTAGAAATATTCTTAGCTCTTCCTGCCTTGATGAAATAGGACACCCCAAGGTTCCACCTTATGCTCTGCTCTCTCCTGCCCTCCTCCAAGGAGTGTCTTTCCCTTCTCTGGTTTTCTTTGTAACCTGCAAGTGAGGATCTGGACAGTGTCCAGCCATACTTCTGAGCAGACCTCTCATCATGGGGCTGTCTTACTGCCTGATATGATTTTTTAAAAAATATTTTTTCTTAGTATTTTTTTAAAAGATTTCACTCATTCATTCGACCGAGAGATCACAAGTAGGCAGAGCAGTAGGCAGAGAGGCAGGCAGAGAGAGAGGGAGAAGCAGGCTCCCCACCCAGCAGAGAGCCCGATGCGGGGCTCAATCCCAGGACCCTGAGATCATGACCTGAGCTGAAGGCAGAGGCTTAACCCACTGAGCCACCCAGGTGCCCCTGCCTGACATGTTTTAAATGAAAGTTTTATGTGGCTGATATATAGACCAGTCCCTTTGTTACGGGATTGTTATCACTAAAGCTTTTGTGGGAAAGTATTAACTCAAGAGAATACTAATAGCATGGTCTAGGATTAATCCTTTTTCTTCTCAAATGTTACAATTTAAGAAATGTATAGCCTGTCCTTGCCCCAGAGGACTAGCAAGAGCACCTCTTGCTACCTCCCTTTGAAGAGACAGATGTTTTCTGTGCAATTAAAGTGTAAGTAAGTTATAATTAATTAAGTTGTTCATAAAAGACTTAAAAAAACAAACCTGAAATTATAGTGACTAGCAACTGACTTTTAATGTGGGTAGAACAGCTAACAAAAGTGAGAGTAATCTCTGTGTGGGAGCTGATGGGTGTGAGGGAGAGAAAAGAGAAGAAAATGGGCCTTTGTCCTGTTCTTCTGGATATTTAAGTCAAGAAAGCCAGAGAAACTGATCCATTATTGAGCAAAGCACATTAATGACTCCCAGGATATCAGTGACATGCCCAAGCCAAGCCACAGGGAGCAGAGAGCCAAAGTGTTGTGCAAATTAAAGATGGGATTGAGTTTTCAGAGGATTCCAGAGAGAGAGGGGTAGCCTGAGAAGCAGAGATGCAGGAAGTCTTCGGGGGGTGGGGGGGATATCTATTGTTCAAAGTTTATTTGTTTATTTTTGTTCAGTTCATGGTATTCAACCATCATGCCTTATGTTTTGGGTAGAAATCAAACCAAAGGGGTGGTGTTCTTTCTCTGACACAGAAATGGGAAGACAGAGTTAAGTGTGACTAGAAGGGGGAAGAGCAGCTTCTTTCCTACTTCCCCCCTCTCTCAGTCCTGCCTCCCATTGGAGGAAACCCCTGGGAGGATGGGCAAGTTGGCCCACTTCCTCTGCATGGGGGTATGGTGGCCGGAAAGTGTCTTCCTAATCTCAAAAGGCAGCTGCCTTACACTCAGCTCTAGATGCCTACTTGTTAAGCATTTTCTTTTTTCTTTTCACTCACTCACTCTCTCTCTTTTTAAAAAGATTTTATCTATTCATCTGACAGAGAGAGACACAGGGAGAGAGGAAACACAAGCAGAGGGAGTGGGAGAGGAAGAAGCAGGCTTCCTGCAGAGCAGGGAGCCCGATGTGGGATTCCATCCCAGGCTCCTGCAATCATGACCTGAGCCAGAGACAGGCGCTTAAGGGCTGAGCCACCCAGGCACCCTTGTTAAGCATTTTTAAAGGGAATTCTAGAAGTGGTAGTGAAGAGCATTCTTGGAGAATCATCTCTGGAGCCACCCTGACCTGAGTTTGACTCTTGCATCTGACAATATAAAATCTGTACAAATATGGACAAATTTTAAGACTTTTTAAAAAACATTTGCCTCCACCTTTGGATTCGTGTTGCACTAAATTACATAATACTTGTCAAGCAACTGGCACTGGGCCTGATGCATGACAGGTATGCGACACATGGTATCTTCTATTAATGTCAGTGGATTGGGTCTCTGTAATGAAACCTTAAGATGAACTAAAGCTGAGACCAGAAGACACATGAAGGAGGCTCACCTATTTCTTCTCTCCTCTCCCTCTTTCTTGTTTTTTTACTTTCCTATCATCTATTCCTGCTCTGAACTATCATCTATTCTGTGCTGAGGTGATGGAAGAGTTAGATCGGGAGATAATTCCAGGTGGGTAAGGAGTTACTAGCATACAGAAAAGAGGAACACAAATGCCAACATGGGTGCTTAGCAGCAGAGAGGAATTTCCTTGATTTTCTGGTCAAGGCAGCACTTCCTGTGCTCACTTGGTTGACAAGAAGAGATGCTCCTCTCCTCCTGACCACATGCCAAGCCACCCTGCCCCTTAGGGCACCTCCTGGTAACTTTGTCTCCCCTGCATGGTGCTTGTCAAGGAGGTACCTCCCACTGTTGTCATCACCGAGCTTGGTTGGATAGAGGTGGAGTGAGGGAGTGGCCCATCCTTGTTGTTGGGTCCTTGCTGCAGCTGGCTGATGACGGGTTGGTCTGTGATTTAACATACAGAGCCTATCAGGAGGGAAAAATGTCTTCTCAGACCCTATTTTCTGTCCATGGTGTGTGGTCCTCTTCTGCTCTCAGCTGCCTTTTTTATTTTTTATTTTTTTGGCCTTCTCTAGGCCCTGAATTCTACCTTCCCAGGGGTTTCTCATGGATTTTGGTCTTCTGAGTTTTGTTATTTTCTTCCCGGGCATCTGTACAGGTCAGTTCAGGGGTGAGAAAGCCAACACTCTGTGCGGGTCATCCTTTCCCCTAGCTCTCTTTGGAAATATTCTTTTTCATATCTTTGATTCTGCTTTAATTTTATAATATTACAAATCAGATCGTCTGAATCTGAAGGAGTCTACTCAGTATTGTGGAACCTTGGTTACACTGCTTAGTAGGTAGGAAGGGAGGGTGACTTTGAGTTCAGAGAAAGAGACACTCCTTTACGTGCTCATCCCGTACCTGGGACAGATGCTTTATAATTTCTTAAATGAATAATTTAAAAAATGGTTGTGAATTGTCCCACAGTATAATTTGAGAAAATGGCAGTGTCAGGCTTATCCCTAAACTCTGTAAGATGGACACTAGCAGAATCATACAGTAGAGATATTATGTCTTTTGTCGTAAGATCACAATAAAGTATTCTAGGTTCAAATAGGATAAGAGCAGCGCAATTGGGTGGCTCAGTGAGTTAAGCCTCTGCCTTCAGGTCGTGACCTCAGGGTCCTGGGATCGAGCCCTGCATCGGGGGCTCTCTGCTCAGTGGGGGGCCTGTCCGCCTCCCCTTCCCCCCATCCCCCAACTGCCACTCTGCCCACTTGTGATCTCTCTCTGTCAAATAAATAAATAAAAATAATGATAATAAAAAAATAGGATAAGAGCTAAGAGCCTTTATTGCAACATGCAAATAAGCTGTCTTGAATGGTGGCAGAGGTGAAGAATGTTGACCATTTGGTTGATTTCCCTTCCTTTCTTGAGGGGAGGATTTGATCATCTAAAGACATTGTGTGAAAGAAAACATTGTAACTGTAAATCATGTCTTTACAAGAAACAATGAAAAACCTATTCAAATTGGCTTACTTGCTACATCAGCTTCTCTGTGCTGTGGAACTTCAAAATGTAATTACTGGGCTAAGCAAAGACAACTAATTAAAAAAAAAAAGGCTCTACAACGGAGATAAGCACACTCCCCAGTGTTTCTTTGGTTATGTGTAATCCCCATGGCCTCCACACTATAAACAATCCTTTGCGTTTTCTAAAGCTTTATTAATGTTACAGTGAATTAAATATTCTCAGAGAATGATTATTTTCTCATAATAACTAATAATAATTGTTCTGTGCTGACCTTCCATGGCCACATTTCTCCAAAGAATTGATGATCCCTGTATTTTCGTTACACTTTTTTGTTTATATTTGTGATTTTTATTTTTATCCTAGGATATTTTAAATTGAGATTATTACATATGCCATATCTATGCCATTCAAGAGAATCTGTGAGACTAGAGAAAATAACATTAAACATTAGCTGGGCCATGGCTGTGTTGTCTTGGTCAGGTTAAGTAACATCTTGTATTTCCATTTCTTCATCTGTATAATAGGAATAATACACTTAATGCATGGAGTTTTTAGAAGGTTTAAAAGAGATTATGAATGTGAAGTAGTTTTTAAAGCATGATGCAAAATATAGTTATTAGTTGTTCTAATTATTCGCAATAAGATAGTAATTACTATCATTTGAGAAACATGTTCCTATCATTTACTGAATACTCTGATTTTTAGAGCATTTCTGCCTGGACTCAACAGAATCTTAGTATCAAAATACACAGTGATGAAAGTCCTTGTTTCTACTTTGAGCTTTCATAGTTAGATTCTTTTTCATTTCTCAGAGGGATATCCCACCAGTGCAGGGGCTGAGGGAAACTTTGACACTATCCCACATACCCCACGACCCATCCTTGTTAGATCAGTCCTTTAATGTACACAGATCTATGAAAATATTTTTCATCATAAACACCAGCAATTCATGCCAACGGTTTGTTTACTTTTATGAGATTTATTCGATCTAGTTGATTGATTTGTCATTAAGACTTCAACTTGGGCTTTAGACCTTATGTCCACTGATAGTTTGGGAAACTTATTTTATCACATCCTTGGGTTCTGCATTCATGGTTTGTGTGTTTCAAGTGGCCCTCCATGGAGCACATTTGCTTTTATCTGTGGTCACTGTATAAAGAAAGCACACCAAAGACTTAAGAGAGTCAGTCATCTGCATAGAAGATTAAATTTGCTTTACCTCTTGAATTTGTTTGCAAGACAAATGGACTTTCAAAGATGTCTGTATCAGTACCAGTTGTTTGATTGCATTAGACTGACCTGTCCCAAGTTCAAGCAACCTTCAAGAAGCTTGTTCCATGAATTTTGTTGCAATAGTTTAGGCTTGTGAACCTCTAGAACTTCTAACAGTGCTTTTTAAGAAATGGTACAGGACCCATCTATTTGGCATGGTTTAAGTCACTCCAAACCTGAGTGCAGTGAGATTCATAATGTCCTAGACACAGTGCTTGGGCTAATAGTTCTATGAATCTCTAAAGAATGTCATAATTAACTGGAAAATGAGATATTTCATGGCATACCCTTTCATAGTTTTCTTCTTTTTTCCATATCGCAACTTTGTATAACAGCTTCTCTCTTTGATCTGTATGTACAAGGTGTTTACATACAGGGAAATTCCATGTATTTCTTTTGAATTTAACAGGTCCTTATACTACAGGTTTCAAGTTGGTGGAATGCAAATGTTTTAAATCCATGCCTTAAAGCAAAATGTCTCAAAGAGATAATTTCCTAGGACAGAGACCCCTCAAACTGAAAAAATTCATTTTCACAGGAAGAGAGCCTGGAATTATTTCAACTTCAGATCATCTTACTTGGAATTCCTCAGTCTTCTCTGTGGTTTTCCAGGCACTTGTTATACGTTCTTGCCTCCTGATATTCTTTGGTATCATTTCAAATATGAGTTGGTGGCCCTCTCACCTTTTGTGAAGTCAAACTATTGTAAACTCAATAGTGGCTTCCATTCTTCTTAGACAAAGTAGCCTAGCATTCATTCAGGACTAGGTTCTAGATACTATGCTAGCTGTATTACCTACATTATCTCATTTAATCTACAGAGAAATATTGTGAAGAAATACATTATTGTCCCTTTTATATGATTAAAAAACAGAAGGGCTCCCTGTTCAGCGAGGTGTCTGCTTCTCCCTCTACCCCTCTCCAATCCCCTCCCCCTCTGCCTTCTCCCCCACCCCGCCACCGGCTCATGCTCTCTTAGGCTCTCTCTCTCTCTCTCTCAAATAAATAAATAAATCTCCAAAAAAACCCCAGAAATCATGAAGTTATAGTAAATTATGCCAGTGTGCATCAATCCAATGTGTATGTGTGTTTAATTACAGCCTGTCTACTTGCAAGTGAAGATTTGAAGTATCTCGGGATCACAGTATGTCTGGTGCCCACTGCTATAGAACCCACACAGGGACATGGTCTAGCATTTGCCCATACTGTTTAGTTGGCATGGACATGATCCCCTCATATGACTTTGAGAACAGAGATCTCACCTTGGGGTGTTTCCCTCTGTTGACATCTAATGCAAGGGTATCACTGTTAATAAATGCAAAATGAATTTAGAAAACTCTAAGCTACCATGAAATTCAGTGCTGCCCTGCTGGTGTGACTTTTAATCCCAATGTGACCTACAGGACATAAATTAATTAGCACATAGTTAGCATGAGATGAATCCAGTGGTCTAGTTATAGACAGCTTTAGAAAGTGGTACCCTTGGGGTGCCTGGGTGGCTCAGTTGTTAAGCATCTGCCTTTGGCTCAGGTCGTGATCCTGGGGTCCTGGAATCAAGCCCTGCATTGGGCTCCCTGCTCTGCAGGGAGCCTGTTTCTCCCTCTCTTACTCTCCCTGCTTCTGTTTCCTCTCTTGCTGTCTCTCTCTGTCAAATAAATAAATAAAATCTTTAAAAAACAATAAAACACTTAATAAAAATAAATAAACAAAGTGACACCCAGGGCCCAGTACTGGCAGTGGTCCACACTTCCTTTCTCTTGGAAGGAATAGGAATCATCAGTGCTGAACACTGGCAGGATTGGGTCTTTTCATGCTGACTTGGATTTTATACAGAAGAGAATTTTAATCCCCCAGATGAACAGAGACTTGGGAAATGGAGGATTTTTCATGGATCTAAATTAGTAAGATGATATACAGACAAAATAACCTGGGTAATACGTGGCCCTATAAAGTTATTAAGTATCTGCCTTTGCTTGAATGAGGAGGAACCTGTTCAAGTAAATTGTAGTAACTTCTTATGTAGGGGAAATAATAAATGTAGATAGATGGGTAGATCCATTGACCCATAGAGCCCTTGATCCATCCGTTGATCAATTGATTGCTGCACCCATCTGTCCATCCATGTGTAACATAGCGCACATTAAAGTAGATAATGAGGGGCACCTGGGTGGCTTAGTGGGTTAGGCCTCTGCCTTCCGCTCAGGTCATGATCCCAGGGTCCTGGGATCGAGCCCTGCATCGGGCTCTCTGCTCAGCGGGGAGCCTGCTCCCCCTCCTCTCTGCCCCCCCACCTGCCTCTCTGCCTACTTGTGATCTCTGGCTGTCAAATAAATAAATAAAATCTTTTAAAAAAGGTAGATAATGAGACTTACGTAATTTTTCTCCTGTGGTCAAATGTAACAACTCTAACAGTAAAATGGAATCAGTAATACTACTCTCTGGGTAAGGACCTCAAGACATTCAATGACTCCAGTTAGGAATTATCCTGGCCTTAGCTTCTTTTGTGCTTATGTATCTTCATCAGAGAGCAATGGTATCCATATCTTCACAACTATCAAAGAGTCAGGAATCAGAAATTGTACTTTAACTATTATTTTCCCCACATGTAAAATGAAAGGGTGAATTAGATGATCTCGAAGATCCTTGTAAACATTACAGGATAAGTGGAAAGAACTGATTTTTAAATTTGACTTGTGTTGGAATCCTGGCTCCATTTCTTTCTAGTTATGGAACTCCTTTGTGCCTTAGCCTTTTTGCCCCCCTGTAAAACGAAAGTGTAATATTATTTCATATGTTTAATGGGAATATTAAATTACAATAACAAAAAGAGCTTAGCACATTATAGATAAGCAAGGGATAGTTTCCCTCACTTTTTAGGACTATAGGGACTGATTGAGATAGTAAAAGTTAGCTATTGTTCTTGCTCTTGATTTTAATGGTTTGTATGAAACTGTTAAAAACATATGAGATTACATGGGCCAATAGGCAGTTGCATTCCTATAAGCCATGGTTAGGAGAGAAATATCTCACACAGCTGCTGTGAAAATTAAATAAATGAGATATTTTAAAGTGATTTATTGATTCCTCCATATCTATGTGCTGACATTGTGTTGGGTGTATACTGATGGGCAAACCCAGATGAGGCTCCCGCCATCAGGAGAGTGGGGAGACCATTATTATTCAAGGAAACACACTGAAGGAGCACTATGTGGCCCCTTTTCTTGGGAGAATGAATCCCCATTGATTCCTAAGAAATACTGAGTATGGTAGGCTTCCCCTTCCTGGGTGGTGAATCAGGGGTAGTGCAAGTGAAGTGAAGTGTTTTTGATGCAGGAAACCGGAGTTCACACAAGATCCTTTTCACCCCAGTTTATCACGAAGAGACCTGTGAGCTGATAAAAGAAAGTAGCCAAGAACTGAGAGACTTGGGGAGACTATGCCTCCTTTTGGGCTGCCATGGTCTCTTTGCTTGTAGTGTCTTGTTTCTCTCTGTGAGATTTTTGCCTCATAACATTTGATTTCCATGACCTACCATGACCCTGACAAGATATCATGGCTTGGTTTCAGCTACCCTTTGACCCTGCAATTGCATTACTGGGTATTTACCCCAAAGATACAGATGTAGTGAAAAGAAGGGCCCTCTGTACCCCAATGTTTATATCAGCAATGGCCACGGTCGCCAAACTGTGAAAAGAACCAAGATGCCCTTCAATGGACGAATGGATAAGGAAGATGTGGTCCATATACACTATGGCGTATTATGCTTCCATCAGAAAGGATGAATACCCAACTTTTGTAGCAACATGGACGGGACTGGAAGAGATTATGCTGAGTGAAATAAGTCAAGCAGAGAGAGTCAATTATCATATGGTTTCACTTATTTGTGGAGCATAACAAATAACATAGAGGACAGGGGGAGATGGAGAGGAGAAGGGAGTTGAGGGAAATTGGAAGGGGAGGTGAACCATGAGAGACTATGGACTCTGAAAAACAATCTGAGGGGTTTTGAAGGGGTGGGGAGTGGGAGGTTGGGGGAGCCAGGTGGTGGGTATTAAGGAGGGCACGCATTGCATGGAGCACTGGGTGTAGTGCAAAAACAATGAATACTGTTACACTGAAAAGAAATTAAAAAAAAATTGAGATGTGTTACAAGTGTAAAATGCACTTCAAATTTTGAATATGAGAAAAATAATGTAAAATACTTAAACTTTAAAATATTCACTACCTGTTGGAAATGATAATATTATGGGCATACCAGATTACATAAAATACTATATGAAACTAAAAAAAAAATTTTTTTAAAAGAAACACCCAAATGTATAAAGTGGGAGACAACATCTGGGATGGTAACTTCTTCAAGAACCAGATTCACTGCTGGAATCTTAAGTCTTTAACCTCACAGTATTAGAGTATGGGCACACACTTTCAGTTCAAATTTGAGAATTAATTTGTTGGTATGCAATGTCCAAAATTACTTCCTTATAAAAAATAGTACAGAATAGACAGATAAAATATAGCAAATAAAAATAGCTTTAAAGCTGCTCCTGAGCAATAGCCAATATTTAAACTTTTATGTACATCCCTCCCAAAGAGGACAAGAAAGTGTGTAAAATATATGTAATGCTACATTTATAAAAATGGGATTATACTGTTCTTACTTTTGTAGTCTGTTCACCTTACAATATTTTAAAAAATTTATTTCCATTTCTCTAAATGGTCTTCTACCATATATGCAATGGCATCCTTCCATATGAACAAAACATATACTTCCTAAATTGTTGGGCAATTAATTGTTATAACAGACAATATTGCAATGAGCTATTTTAGCTACATATCTGCCACTCTCTACAAGGACTCCTTTGGGGCGCCTAGTAGATTTTGTTGATGCCCTGCCCAGACTCCCTTTCCTAGACCAATGCATCTGTCCCCCAGCTGCTTCGTTTTGGCTGCTAATGACTCCCAGCTGCTCCCTTTCACCAGCTAGATAACAGCTCCCAGATAATGGGAACCTGCTTGTCAAGGTTACAACTCCTGGGCTGGGGGCAGCTGCAGTCCAAGATCAACTAAGACCATCCTTCTTGATTCGAGGTAGGGACAATTCTGCAGGGGCAATTTAAGCTTTTGCTTGACTCTTTTCTCCTCCAGAACTATAGTCCTCACTTCCTTGAAAGTTTTCCTAAAGAGTACTTCCTCAATATAATATATACACTAGAATCCAAGACTCTGGCTCTGTGTCTGGGGAATATGACTTGAGAAAATGGTGACTACCTACATGGTATGTATAAAGAAGGGCATATGGAAAGGACCACTGATTTTTTTGAATAACATCTTTATTGTGAATGAAATTCACACACCGTACAATCCATCCTTTTAAAAGGAAAAGAAAAAAAACCCCAAGGGTTCAAAAAAATTCGCAGATATATGTGCCCATCAAGACAGTTTGAGAACATTTCATCACCCTAGAAAGAAACCTCTTATACTTTAGCTGCACCCTCTACTCAGTCATTCATTCTCTCCGGCCCCAAGCAAGCACCGATCTCCTTGCAGCCTCTGCAGATTTGTCTTACTTGGATATGCCACATAAATGGAATAATATGATATGTGGTCTTTTGTGACCGGCTTCTATCACTTAGCATAATGTTTTCTGTTTTCAAGGTTCATCCATGTTCATATTAAAATTTCATCAATTGCTCGATATTGATCTTCATAGTTATGTTTTCTTCATTCTAATCCAGATTCATGCAGTGCATTTACACATTTAGGGTTGCTGTGATTTCTTGGCAAATCAATCTGTTTAACATTATGGAATGTTCCTCAAATTTATATATTTTAAAAAGTTATTATATATTGTTATTGAATTTAGAAGCTCCATATTACTCTGGATGCAAATTCTTAGTCAGAAATATGTATTGCAGATGTTGTTTTCTGGTATATGGCTTGTCTATTCATTTTCTTTATAGTATTTTAATTTTTTTAAGGTTTATTTACTTATTTGAGAGAGATTGAAATTGAGTGTGGGGAGGAGCAGAAGGAGAGGGACAAGTAGACTCTGCTCACAGGGCTCAGAAACTTGAGACACTGCTGGAAGATCACGACCTGAACCAAAATCAAGAGTCGGATGCTTAACGGATGGAGCCACTGAGGTGCCCTGATAGTATCTTATTTTAAAGTTTTTATTTCAATTCCAGTTAACACTCTTGATAGTACCTTTTGATGGGAAGTAGTTTTAACATGATAAAGGTAAGGACTTTTGCTTTATCATACATATTTTAGAAAGAGTTCATTGGTTCCTACAAAACATCTGCTGGAATTATAATTGAAATTGTATAGAATATCTAGATCAATTTGGATATAATCAACATCTTTACAACATTATTTCTAATACCTGAACATGATATATTGCTCTATTTATTTAGGTCTTCCTTAATCTCAGCATTATTTTTGAAAAGATTTCATGTATGTATGTATGTATGTATCTTTTTAGAGTGTAAGGCAGGGAATGGGCAAAAGGAGAAGGAGGGAAAGACTCTCCAGCAGACTCTGTGTTGACCATGGAGCCTGATAGGGAGCTCAATCTCATGACCCTGAGATCATGACTGGAGTCAAGTCCGTGGCTTAATTGACTGAGCCACCCAGGCACTCCAATCTCAGCATTCTTTTAAGTTCTCCTTGTAGTTATCTCATATGTCTTTTGATAAATACATTTCTAATTGTTGATTTTTTGATGTTATTGTGATATTAAAAAAAAATTTCCCAATGGTTTGCTGCTAGCATATTCATCTTATTTTTGTATATGGACTTTCTACCCAGAGGCCTTACTGAATTCATTTAGGATCTAAGGATTTTTTACCTAAGTAGTCATGTAATCTGTGAATAGAGAATGTTTTACTTCTTTCCTTCCAAACTTTATGCTTTGTATTTTCTTTTTATGCCTTTTTTCTCTGGTTAGGACCTTCATAAAATGTTGAATAGATGTGGTCAGAATGGACATCCTTGTCTTAGTCTTGAACTTGGAGAGAAAGTATTCAATATTTCATAATGACATATGATGTTAGGTGTCTTAGGTTCCCCTCATTAAGTTAAAAAAGTTCCTTTCTGTTTCTACTTTTAGAAATTACACACATTTATTATGCACATGGATGTTGAATTTTGTTAAATTCTCTCTTTCCCATCAATTTAAAAGAGCATATGGTTTTCTTTATTCTGTTAGCATGATGAATTGCATCAGCTGATTTTGAATGTTAAAACAAACACTTTTGGGGGTAAATTGCACTGGGTCATGCGGTGTTTTCTTATGTTTTACTGAATTTCATTTGCCAGTGTTTTCTTAAGGAATTTTGCCATTGTTTTCCTAAAGAATGTTGGGCTTGATAAAGCTAAGAAGGACAAATTAGAGGTCATAAATTTGAAACTAATGATTTCAAAAGCCATGAGGAAAGTGTTGAAAGTTTTGACAACTTGTATGTATTTATACATAAAGAAAAACAAAGGCAAATTTTCATACAGATTAAATTCACACAGAATAAAACTACCACTTGAGGGTTTTTTCTTTCTCTTAGGTAGCAAAGTTATTCTTTGCCCTGGTAACAGAGATTTATTTTATTAATAAGTTGTTCTTATTCTGTGCTTTTTGAATATTCTTAAATTACTTTGAAAAAAGGATTACTTATTTTTTTAAAGTTAAGTATATTAATAGTTATGGTTTCTTATTTAAAAATATTGCATGTAATTCTTGTCTTTGGATATTAATGACTTATATGCTCTTATCATTTCTGAAAAGTCTGTTTTTGCCTTTCTCTAAATCAATCAAATTTATAATAAGATTAATTGGATGACCTTTTATGTTTGGATAATCTGTTGAGTTTCCTGGTATTGCTACCAGGAAACACAGAGATTTCCTCCTCCTCTATCCATCAAAAAAAAAAAAAGTGAATAGAAAGAATTATTTCTTGATGCTCTCTATATTTTAATTAATTCAAAACTGTTGTGAGAGTTCTTTTGTTTACCAAACATAGAATAAAAGAATGATACAGGGAATCAACTCAAAAGAAAATTTCAGTCTTCTTAGGCTATCTATGTTGATATAAATATATCTCAATGACCATATATCTTTC
>PISX010021831.1:0-32850 GCA_004024625.1 Mellivora capensis
ATACTATGTTGAACAAGAGTGGTGAGAGTGGGCATCCTTGTCGTGTTCCTGATCTCAACAGGAAGGCTGTGAGCTTCTTCCCATTGAGGATGATGTTTGCTGTGGGTCTTTCATAGATAGATTTTATGAAGTTCAGGAATGTTCCCTCTATCCCTATACTTTGAAGCGTTTTAATCAGGAACGGATGCTGGATTTTGTCTTACAAACTTCTTGAGGCCAGGAAGCCAAGCCAACGACTTGCCATCAGATTCTGCCTGTAATAACTATAATTTGGGTGAATTCCTAACAGTCAAAGCCTTGGTAATACAACCAGCATTTCCCATTGTGTCCTATTACAAGGAGGACAGATACTTACTGAACTTATGCAAATAACTTATGCATGATAGTAACAATACTGTCATGAAAAGAATATTTAACATTTCCCAAACTCTGCAGTAGAGAGAGAAAGCAAATATTTCATCTTTGTTTATAAAGATGTTTATACTTTACCAAATGGCAGTATGACATAAATAGCTTACGAGAAAAATTTTTCTTAAATCTGGAAAAACAAAACATTAAGGAACCAGCAGTGTTTCCAATAAAAATTCATAGAAAGTTGTCACCATCCTCCTCAGTTCATTCAGTCCCATGTGATTAATATCTTGTCTACTTGAAGCCAGTTTTCCCATCAGTTCAGGAAATTCTTACCCAGTTAAGTTTTATGAGCTGAAACTTTTGTCAGAAGCCTGTGCTTGTCAAAGTCCTTTCCGTTAATCTCCCTGAAGATGAGGTCGTTTTGCAGGGACACCCTTGCAAAACATCAGAGTAAAACAATAACTCTCTGTAAATGACCAAAGACTCAAAAATGCCCATTATGAAAGATCTGATGAGGATTCAGTATAATGAAATTAACAAGAAAATTTTGTTATTTCTGTGCCACACAACATTTGAAGATAGTAACAGAATAATGACTGATAACATTATATCAAGACATATCACATTTCTAGGAACATCACAGAATTTCTGGAATACTTCTATAGCTACACAAGTACTACATAAAGAAGGGTTATTATTACTTATTTGACGATGTTTCCCATGTAGTTTAACATATTAAATAAGCCTAGTTAGTTCAACATCTCTCTTTTCATAAGAGGAAAGCAAATCTTTTGAGATATTTCAGGGACCCTTTGGAAAACCCAAAGATAGTTTAAAGTCAAAAAGACTAATTAGAATTTGATTTGGGGAAATTTGTCGAAAATATCAAAAGATTTTTTAAAAAGATTTTATTTTATTTATTTGACAAAGAGAGATGCAGCAAGAGAGGGAACACAGGTAGGGGGAGATAGAGAAGCAGACTTCCTGTGGAGCAGGGAGCCCGGTGTGGGACTCAATCCTAGGACTGCAGGATCATGACCTGAGCCAAAGGTAGATGCTTAATGACTGAGCCACCCAGGTGCCCCAAAAATAGCAAAAGATTTTAAAACACTTGGTAAAGTAGGATCATAGGTTACTGTGAAATAATATTTAGTTATTCATTTAGCCAAAATGACAATTAAAGACTTCACAGACAAATAGAGAAAGTTAAACAACTGTTCAAAAAACACTTAGCTCTTTGAGGGGGGTGGGCGGAGGTTAGGGGAAAAAAAAACACAAAAATTTAGCTCCTACATAACAGCTTTAATACTGAATATTTTCCTTGAAATTTATGTGGGTTAGTTTCTATTACATTTCTGAGAATTTAATTTATATAAATATTTAATTTTCTTTAAGCCAATTAAATAGAGCTCATTTACAAATTAGTTTTGGCAATACCATCTAGAAACAGAAAACACCACACACCCATCACACATGCATACAGATGGGCACAGACACATGGACAGACACAGAGACCTCCTTGTTCTTGTTCTCAAATTACTGCCATGAATCAAAGTTCCAAATGTCCTCTTCCCCTTTTGTTTTTCTTCTGATGAGAATTACCTCCCTGAAGTTGATATTTTAAAGACTTGACCTAGATGGGACTGTAAGTGTTCCCAATGAAGGCTGGGTAGAACATTGACATTTCAAAGGCATGGGGAAAGAATGCAAGATCCTTTAAGAAGGACTTTTGTGCTCTTAAGGCCAGAATTTTTACAATACTTAATAAGCCCTTTGAGATAAGTAAGGGAGGTTTGGGGATTGGTAAAAAGGGTTGGTGGACTTTAAATTATTTTGGAGCCACACCTTTGGTCCTGTAAAGCCTAGATTTGTAAAACAAGGACAGTTGGGTTTTGGGCCACCACCTGCATAATGTCAAGTCTTACACATGCACCCATTTATGTCAGAATGTTTTTCTTTTCTCCCAGGTACATTTAGCTTAGAAGCCTTAAAAAATTCCTACCAGGCTCTAAAAATCAGCTACCAGTTTGGCCAAACTTCTGATCAGAGAGTTATTAAATTCTTTCAAATATCTTGTCAGATTTTAAGTGGGGACAAACAGCAAATATTTCTGGTCATATTAAACAACCCATGGGACTGGGAGGTGTCCTCAAAGAGGATGCAAAAGTCCCCACCTTCCCAAGACTCCAAGTCACTCCTGAAGGTGACAAGAGGAAGAACTGACAGCCTGCACATCCCAGATGGACAGAAAGCCGGCCAAGTTCTTAAGACACGAAACAGGACAAGGAAGAGGGAGCAGCTCTCCCTGACAGAAGAAGGATCAATAACCAGAGGACTTGAAGTTGGTAAGGAAGGGAGAACTCGACACTTTATTTCCCTCTCTCAACTGAGCACTGTAGGAAATGGAGGAGAGCAGAGACCCCAAGAAGAGTTCGGGTGATGTCCACGTGTCCCGCCCCCACGCGCGGTCGGAAGTTCTCTGCAGATCCCACCTCCGACGAAAATCTGTTCAACAACAAAACGCGCCTGGAAAAATGTGAAGATCTAATGGGCTCTTTGAATCCTGAATCGGGCAGGGCCCCATCAGGCAAATGGAACGAATTTCCAAGATGCTGCACGAAGTGGAAAGCTTTTACCGGCAGGAGGAAAGGACAAAGAAGCTTCTAGAAGGAGTAATTGAGGCAAGTCATCATCCTGTGCGGAAAGAAGGGGCCCATCGGGCCGCCTTGGGAGCACGGACAGAAGCTCCAGGCGCGCGGACTCAAGGTCACGAGCTGGAGAGAGGTTCGGGCTCGGGTTCGGCTCAGCTCGCGGTCGGGCGGCACATGCCCCGACGTGGACCCGCGGGCGCTTTGATTCGGCGGAAGATCGACCAGGCGGGTATAGACACAAAGGGTTGTTGACTCGAGGGAAGGAACCGGACACAGGGTCCGGGGAAACCGAGGAAAGGGGCCGAGCTGGACCGGACAACCGCGGCCTCCGGGCCTTCGACTGGGTCAGCGGCTGCCGAGTTTCCTGACCACAGTGTCCAGGGGACCCTTCCGGGCGGCTCCGGGCCGGCGGTCCTTCCGGAGACGACCCCGACTGCGAGTGGACTTGGACGCCGCCGCACCCGAAACTCCGGCTACCGAACCGCCCCGGCCCTGCAGGTTCCCGACCAGCGCCCGGGCCACCCCGCTAACCGGCTCCTCTGCGGGAAATAGATTTAAATTAAAGCTCGCGTAGACGAAGTTAGACCCAGCACAGGCCCACACCGGGAGAACCGACACACTTCTTCTGCGCAGCTGTAGTTTCGAACTTTACGATCTTTACCGAAATCCCTAACCCTAAACCTATCCCTGAAACTAACCCTAAACATAACCACACTAACCCTAAAAACCCTAAGCCAGACGCTAACCCTAACAAAAGGAACCCGAACCCTAAGTCTAACCACCCTAACCCTAACCACCCTAACACTCACAACCCTAACCCTAGCCCGTCCCAACACGACCAAACTGTATCAGCTTCAGCCCCCACCGGACCTGGAAAAGGCTTCTGACTCCTTGGATTGTTATTGCCTCGCAGTGGGTGATGTGTCCTCGCACACGTGTGTGCAACGAGCTCTTGATTCTTTCCCGATTCTCCCTGACGTTGCATCCCTGAGGGAGGTTCAGGAGCCAGAACGTGTGGCCCAGAGGATGGCAGCCCTCAAGCCTCCCGCGTGCAGCCCCAGCAGCTCCTCTCCGCTACCAGATGTTGGCATGTTGTTGTGGTGCTTCATTTTTTGAAAAAAATGTCCTGAAACTCACAGAAATTATGAAAACCGAGTTCCAAGTAGTCCTGGAGGTATCTTGAATATTAATGTTAACAACTTGCTAACGTATATGATTTTGCTCACGAGCACGGAATAATAATTTGCTATAGGATCTAACTTTAAAAAATATCAATGAACTGGATAGTGAATCAGCACAATTCTTCCCACTGGGTGAAACACACAGCTAGGAGTGTATGGTCAGAGCAACACGTTTTTCTTTTCTTCACATTGTGAGCACAGAGATACGGCAGGTAATGAAGCCAGAGGTTTGACTCCCACCACAACGCATTCTTCTAGGTAGAGGTGAGATGGCACACATGAAGATAAAACACAAAGAGTGTGGTCAGTGGGAATATGCTGCAACCATGCTGCATGTTACTTACCCCAACAAACTGAAAACACAAATTCAGAGGGTGCACACACCCCTCGTTTCTTGTTGCATCATCCACAATAACCAAGTTATGGGAGCAGCCCAGATGTCCACTGGCAGATGGATGGATAAGAAGGTGTGGTATGTACACACAATTGAATATTACTCAGCCATGAAAAGAATGATATCTTGCCATTTGCCATGACACAGATGGAGCTAGAGAGCATCATGCTAAGTGAAACAAGTCAAAGAAAGACAAATGCCAGATGATCTCACTTGAATGCACAATTTTTAAAAAAAAAAAAAAAGGAGGAAAAAGAGACAGACCAAAAAACAGATTCAACTACAGAGAACACAATGATGGTCACCAGAGGGGAGGCGGGTGGGCGGGGCGGGGACAACAGGGCATGGGGATGAGGGAGGGCACTTGTCCTGATGAGCACTGAGTGATGTACGGAAGTGTCGAATCACTGTATGTACCCCCCAAAATCACTCTATGTAGGTTAACCATATTGGAATTTATTTTTTTTAAGATTTTATTTATTTAACAGACAGAGAGAGACCACAAGTAGGCAGAGAGGCAGATAGAGAGAGAGGAGGAAGCAGGCTCCTTGCTGAGCAGAGAGCCCAATGTGGGGCTCGATCCCAGGACCCTGGGATCATGACCTGAGCCGAAGGCAGAGGCTTAACCCACTGAGGGACCCAGGTGCCCAGCCATATTGGAATTTAAAAGAAAGAAATTTACCAAAAAAAAAAAAAAAAAAAAAAAAAAAAAAAAAAAAAAAAAAAAAAGAAAGAAAGAAAGAAAGAAGAAAGAGTGGTGGTCAATGAGAATATGCTGTGTCCCCCAGAGCATCCAAGAGCAGAGTGGTGGACTTGCAACACGCAGTTGGAGGTCTCCTACAAGCTCGACACACACAGGGAATCAAGATGAAACTATACCAGATGCCTTCAGTGTGTACTACTTGTAGGTTAGCCCGACCTTTCTGAGACTGACCGTCAGCTAGAAAACCATTTCTTCCCCAGGGCCCACATTCAATAATGACAGAGGCAAATGGAGGACCCATGTGTCAGAGCTTTTCAGCACAAGCTGATACTAACAAACAAGAGGACAAGGGAAAGATGGTTGGGGAGGGGATCACAACAAAATGATGCACTGAAAAGAGTCAGCAATAGAATAGATAAGGTTTGGGTGCCTGAGTGGCTCAGTCGATCAGGCGTCTGCTTTCAGCTCATGTCATGATCTCAGGTCCTGGGATCTAGTCCCACATTGGGCTCCCTGCTCAGCGGGGAGCCTGCTTCTCCCTCTGATCCTTCCCCACTGTGTTCTCTCTCTCTTTCTTGCAAAAATAAATAAATTTTTTTTTAAGAATAGATGTGGTTTTAGAGACAACCTGCCACAGAGTGTCACAGCAGAGTGTGACCCAAGACAGTAATTCGCCCTCTACGCTCAGCATCATCCAAGCTCTCAGAAGAGTCATAGACCTAATTTTCATTTCCATGTTTTAGGAAGGATCCTAGAAATACTATGTAAGGGGGTGTTTTAAGAGGTGGAATGTCCCCAAGTTTTGGGCACCATGGACTAGAGAGAGCATCTGTCTTACCCTCAAGCAGCGGAGGGGTATCATCCTCCTGAAGGGCCGCCGGAGCAGCTCTGAGAGGCAGGCTGAGATTGTGCATGAATACGCTTCTTGCACCTACAGTCCGCTCTGCCTGCCGTCCTTTCCCCTCACCCGCTTCAGGTTTTCCAGCCTGCAGACACCAAAGAGGTCTTCTTCAAAGACCTTGAATGAACAATCTTTGGGTTCCAGCTTCTGGTGTGAGTCTGGGGCTGCTCAGTAAAATCTTCCTCACTCTGGCTTGGGTTGGGGCAGCTCAGAGGGTGGGAAGGAGAGGGAATAGCTAGCCTACTGCCAGGTGCCTCACTCATCTTCCCTGAATGAAGCATAGCAACAACCCCATCTGTGGGCACAGAATCCCCAGCTTGCCTTTCCATTCAGAGAAGTCTACGGAGTGCCCACAGCAGCTCATCAGAACAAGCCACTGGTTCTTAATATATGCGAGCATCCAAGTATCTCCAGACTTTCGGAAGAAAATCAGCAACATAGAACACAGAGATGGAGTTCCACAAAAACAGCTCATCTTAGAGAAAACAGCCATGTACAAAACAACAGAAAATTAAATATTGTCTCAGAAAGAGCCAAGAAAATATTGCAAGTCCATAATCTAAGAACAGGTTGGTATTTATGAACAGGTAGAGAACAGCAAAGAAATGTAAAATATGAGTGCTAAACTTAATGTCATGGAGAAGTTCAAGGCTAAGATCAAAGGAGTCTTCCAGAATACGTATCACAAAACAGAAAGATGAGAAATAAGCAAGAGAGACAGTCAAACACACCTCTGAGGAGTACAGTCTGAGCACTCAGGGCTTCAGGAAAAACAAAGAAGGGTGACTAATCATTAAGGCATACCAGGAACACTTCCCAGAGCAGAAAGAAGATGTGAGTCATGAGGCTGCCCCCACTCTAGGCTGAAGAAGTCGAGCTGTGACCAGCCACACACAGGCCCGGCCAGTGGGAGTCCAGGGACACTTGGAAGAGGAACCCATTGGAAAGCCCGGTCAAGAAGAGATGAGATCACATGAGAGGATCTGGAACCACACTGGCTTCAGACCCACAGCTGGAAGACAAACGAGCTGTCATGCAGTAAAATGGCAAGCTGCCCCCTCTCCTCCGAGAACAAAATCAAAGAAAGGGAGAAAGAGGAACACATTTCAGCTCCACCAAAGCCAAACAGAGCCCTCAGTCGAAACCATGCCAGATGGTAGCAGGGAGACCCCGGCAGGCTGTGGGTCATAGCACGTTACAGTCAGTGCCACATCCTGAGGGAAAGGGTGCAGGTCTGACCTCACTGGGCACAGAAAAGAAGCAGGGCTCAAGCCACCAGGAAGGGTGTCCTTGGAGGGAGAGGGAAGGGGACACTGTGAGTATTCCCATGCCTGCCTGCGCGCTGCACTTGGGTCCATTCCACACCCAACCTGGTCTCCAGACTGAATTTCCTATAAAAAGCTGACCCAGGGAGGATGCACTATACTCGAAGATGAGTCATAATCAGAAAGAAACCAGCACATATTCACACAAAAATAGAGTAAGAAAAAATATACAAAATAAAAAGAAAGGAGAAAGTAAGACCGATAGCAGCAAAAGAGTGTGGCCATAAAGGGAGTGAAAACAGACCAAAGACATATGCTGGGACAGAAACTCTGCCTTTCCAACCTCAGAGAGACACACACAGCAAACCAGATATTTTTAAAGGAAAATCAAGATGACTAGACTATAATGTGAACTACATTCCCAAAACGAAGTCTAATGTGCACTTTCTGACACTCAGTAATGCCCTGAAATGAACTCAACTTGGGTATTTAAATAGGTTGTCAGGCTGAATCACAGAGCAAAACCCAGCATTCCGTGTGTGCAGGAACAGGCCAGAATGAGAGAGATTCAGAATGTGCGGGAACAGGGCTGACACACAGAGCCATAGAGGGTGTGCAATGAAAAGATGGGCACAGCCACATCAGATCCTGAAAAAGAGTTATCATGTAGAATTTTTTTATTAACATATAATGTATTATTCGTTTCAGGGGCTCAGGTCCGTGAATCATCAGTCTTTTTTTTTTAAGATTTTATTTATTTGACAGATCACAAGTAGGCAGAGAGAGAGAGGAAGGGAAGCTGGCTCCCTACTGAGCAGAGAGCCCGATGTGGGGCTCAATCCCAGGACCCTGAGATCATGACCTGAGCCAAAGGCAGAGGCTTTAACCCACTGAGCCACCCAGGCGCCCCAGTGAATCATCAGTCTTATCACAATTCACAGCACTCACCATAGTACATACCCTCCCCAATGTCCATCACCCAGCCACCCTGTCCCTACCTCCCACCTCCAGCAACCCTCAGTGTGTTCCCTAGAGTTAAGAGTCTCTTGTGGTTCATCTCAATCCCTGGTCCCATCTTGTTTCATTTTTCCCTCCCTGCCACTCAAATTTTTCATATCAGAGAGATCATATGATAATTGTCTTTCTCTGATTGACTCATTTCGCTCAGCATAGTACCCTCTAGTTCCATCCACACCATTGCAAATTGCAAGATTTCTTTTGATGGCTGCATAGTATTCCACGAGTATACATATATACCACATCTTCCTTATCCATTCATCTGTTGATGGACATCTAGGTTCTTTCCATAGTTTGGCTATCGTGGACATTGCTGCTATGAACATTGGGGTGCACATGTCCCTTTGGATCACTACATTTGTATCTTTGAGGTAAACACCCAGTAGTGTGATTGCTGGATCATACGGTAGCTCTATGTTCCACTCTTTGAGGAACCTCCATGCTGTTTTCCAATGTGGCTACACCAGCTTGCATTCCCACCAACAGTGCAGGAGGGCTCCCCTTTCCCCGCATCCTCGCCAGCATCTGTCATTTCCTGACTTGTTAATTTTAGCCATTCTGACTGGTGTGAGGTGGGATCTCATTGTGGTTTTGATTTGTGTTTCCCTGGTACCGAGTGATGTGGAGCACTTTTTCATGTGTCTGTTGGCCATCTGGATGTCTTCTTTGCAGAAATGTCTGTTCATGTCTTCTGCCCATTTCTTGATTGGATTATTTGTTCTTTAGGTGTTGAGTTTGGTAAATTCCTTATAGATTTTAGATACTAGCCCTTTATCTGATATGTCGTTTGCAAATATCTTTTCTCATTCTGTTGGTTGCCTTTTGGTTTTGTTGACTGTTTCCTTTGCTGTGCAGAAGCTTTTGAACCTGATGAAGTCCCATTATGACATTTTTACCCTTGTTTCCCTTGCCTTTGGCAATGTTTCTAGGAAGAAGTTGCTGTGGCTGAAGTCGAAGAGGTTGCTGCCTGTGTTCTCCTCAAGGATTTGGATGGATTCCTGTCTCACATTGGGGTCTTTCATCCATTTTGAGTCTATTTTTGTGTGTGGTGTATGGAAATGGTCCAGTTTCATTCTTCCACATGTGGCTGTCCAATTTTCCCAACACCATTTGTTGAAGAGTGTTTTTTTAAACACTGGACATTCTTTCCTGCTTTGTCAAATATTAGTTGACCATAGAGTTTAGGGTCCATTTCTGGGCTCTCTATTCTGTTCCCTTGACAGGTGTCTGTTTTTGTGCCAGTACCATACTGTCTTGAGGATTATAGCTTTGTAATAGAGCTTGAAGTCTGGAATTATGCTGTCAGCTTCGGTTTTGTTTTTCAACATTCCTCTGGCTATTGGGGGTCTTTTCTGGTTCCATATAAATTTTAGGGTTATTGGTTCCATTTCTTTGAAAACAGTTAATGGTGTTTTGATAGGGATTGCATGAAATGTGTAGATTGCTTTAGGTAACATAGATATTTTCACAATATTTGTTCTTCCAATCCATGAGCATGGAATGTTTTTCCATTTCTTTGTGTCCTCCTCAATTTTTTTCATGAGTACTTTATAGTTTTCTGAGTACAGATTCTTGGCCTCTTTGGTTAGGTTTATTCCTAGGTATCTTATGGTTTTGGGTGCAATTGTAAATGGGATTGCCTCCTTAATTTCTCTTTCTTCTGTCTTGTTGTCAGTGTATAGAAATGCAACTGATTTATGTGCATTGATTTTCCATCCTGACACTTTACTAAATTCCTGTATGGGTTGTAGCAGTTTTGGAGTGGGGTCTTTTGGGTTTTCTACATAAAGTATCATATCATCTGCAAAGAGTGAGAGTTTGACTTCTTTTTTGCCAGTTCAGATGTCTTTTATTTCTTTCTGTTGTCTGATTGCTGAGGCTAGGACTTCTAGTACTATGTTGAATAGCAGTGGTGATAGTGGACATCCCTGTCATGTTCCTGACCTTAGGGGAAAAGCACTCAGTTTTTCTCCATTGAGAATGATATTCGCTGTGGGGTTTTCATAGATGGCTTTGATGATATTGAGGTATGTACCCTCTATCCTGACATTTTGAAGAGTTTTGATCAAAAAAGGATGCTGTGCTTTGTCAAATACTTTTTCAGCATCTATTGAGAGTATTATATGGTTCTTGTCCTTTCCTTTATTAATGTATTATATCACATTGATTGACTTGTGGATGTTGAAGCAACCCTGCAGCCCAGAAATAAATCCCACTTGGTCGTGGTGAATAATCCTTTTAATGTACTGTTGGATCCTATTGGCTAGTATTTTGGTGAGAATTTTTGCTGTGTTCATCAGGGATATTGGTCTCTAATTCTCCTTTTTGTTGGGGTCTTTGTCCGGTTTTGGGATCAAGGTAATGCTGGCCTCTTCAAATGAGTTTGGAAGTTTTCCTTCCATTTCTATTTTTTGAAACAGTTTCAGGAGAATAGGAATTAATTCTTCTTTAAATGTTTGGTAGAGGGGCGCCTGGGTGGCTCAGTGGGTTAAAGCCTCTGCTTTTGGCTCAGGTCATGATCCCAGGTTCCTGGGATCGAGCCCCACATTGGGCTCTCTGCTCCGTGGAGAGCCTGTTTCCTCCTCTCTCTCCCTGCCTGCCTCTCTTGCCTACTTGTAATCTCTGTCAAATAAATGAATAAAAATCTTAAAAAAAAATAAATGTTTGGTAGAATTCCCCTGGGAAGCCATCTGACCCTGGGCTCTTGTTTGTTGGGAGATTTTTGATGACTGCTTCAATCTCCTTACTGGTTATGGGTCTGTTCAGGTTTTCTGTTTCTTCCTGGTTTAGTTGTGGTAGATTATATGTCTCTAAGAATGCATCCATTTCTTCCAGATTGTCAAATTTGCTGGTGTATAGTTGCTTTTAATATGTTCTTATAATTGTTTGTATTTCTTTGGTGTTGGTTATGATCTCTCCTCTTTCATTCATGATTTTATTTATTTGGGTCCTTTCTCTTTTCGTTTTGATAAGTCTGGCTTGGGGTTTATCAATCTTATTAGTTCTTTCAAAGAACCAACTCCTAGTTTCATTGATCTGTTCCACTGTTCTTTTGGTTTCTAGTTCAGTGATTTCTGATCTAATCTGATCTGATTCTCCTCCTGGGTTTAAGCTTTCTTTGCTGTTCTTTCTCCGGCTCCCTTAGGTATAGGGTTGTGTATTTGAGATCCTTCTTGTTTCTTGAGAAAGTCTTGTATTACTATATACTCTCCTCTCAGGACCACTGTTGCTGTATCCCAAAGATTTTTAACAGTTGTGTTTTCATTATCATTTGTTTCCATGAAATTTTTAAATTCTTTAATTTCCTGGTTGACCCATTCATTCTTTATTAGGATGCTCTTTAGCCTCCATGTATCTGAGTTCTTTCCAAATTTCTTTTTGTGCTTGAGCTCTAGTTTCAAAGCATTGTGATCTGAAAACATGCAGGGAATGATCCCAATCTTTTGGTATCAGATGAGACCTGACTTGTGATCCAGGATGTGATCTATTCTGGAGAATGTTCCATGTGCACTAGAGAAGAATGTGTATTCTGTTGCTTTGGGATGGAATCTTCTGACTATATCTGTGATGTCCCTCTGGTCCAGTGTGTCATTAAAGGCCTTTATTTCCTTGTTTATCTTTGGCTTAGATGATCTGTCCATTTCAGTGGGGGGGGGGTGATAAATCCCCTACTATTATTGTATTATTGCTGATATGTTTCTTTGATTTTGTTATTAATTGATTTATATAATTGGCTGCTTCCATGTTAGGGGCATAGATATTTAAAATTGTTAGATCCTCTCATTGGACAACGTTTTAATTATGATAGAGTGTCCTTCCTCATCTCTTATTATATTCTTTGGCTTAAAATCTAATTTATCAGATGTAAGGATTGCCAACCCCACTTTCTTTTGATGTCCATTAGCATAATAAATTGTTTTCCATCTCCTCACTTTAAATCTGGAGGTGTCTCTGGCTCTAAAATGAGTTTCTTATAGACAGCGTATCAATGGCTCTTGTTTTTTTTTATCCATTCTGATACCCTGTGTCTTTTGACTGAGGCATTTAGCCCATTACATTCAGGGTAACTATTGAAAGATATGAATTTACTGCCATTGTATTGCCTGTCAGGTGACTGATAGTGTATATTGTCTCTCTTCCTTTCTGGTTTATTATTTTTAGGCTTTCTCTTTGCTTAGAGGACCTCTTTCAATATTTTCTGTAGGGTTGGTTTGGGGTTTGCAAATTCTTTCAGTTTTTGTTTGTCCTGGAAGCTTTTTATCTCTCCTTGTATTTTCAATGAGAGCCTAGCTGGATATAGTATTCCTGGCTGCATATTTTTCTTGTTTAGTGCTCTGAATATATCACGCCAGTCCCTTCTGGCCTGCCAGGTCTCTGTGGCTAGGTCTGCTGCCAATCTAATATTTCTACCATTGTATGTTACAAACCTCTGGTCCCAAGCTGCTTTCAGGGTTTTCTCTTTGTCACTGAGACTTGTAAATTTTACTATTAGATGATGGAGTGTTGACTTAGTTTTATTAATTTTGAGGGGGGTTATCTGTGTCTCCAGGATTTTGGTGCTTGTTCTCTTCCCCAAATTATGGAAGTTCTCTGCTATAATTTGCTCCAATATACCTTCTGCCCCCTCCCTTTTCTTCTTCTTCTGGGATCCCAAGTATTCTAATATTATTTCATCTTATGGTATCACTTATCTCTCTAATTCTCCCCTCTTGGCCCAGTAGTTGTTGTCTCTCTTTTGCTCAGCTTCTTTATTCTCCATCATTTGGTCTTCTAGATCACTAATTCTCTCTTCTGCCTCATTTATCCTAGCAGTAAAACCTTCTATTTTGGATTGCACCTCATTAATAGTTTTTTTAATTTCAACTTGGTTAGATTTTAGTCCTTTTATTTCTCCAAAAAGGGATTTTATTTCTCCAGAAAGGGATTCTCTAGTATCCTCTATGCTTTTTAGAAGCCCCCCTAACATCTTTTTTTTAAAGATTTTTAATTTATTTATTTGACAGACAGAGATCACAGTAGGCATAGAGGCAGACAGAGAGAGAGAGAGAGAGGAAGAAGCAGGCTCCCTGCTGAGCAGAGAGCCCGATATGGGGCTCGATCCCAGGACCCTGAGATCATGACCTGAGCTGAAGGCAGAGGTTTTAACCCACTGAGCCACCCAGGCGCCCCAAGAAGCCCCCCTAACATCTTGATAATCATCATTCTGAAGTTTGGTTCTGACATCTTACTAATGTCCATATTGATTAGGTCCCTAGCTGTTGGTACTGGCTCTTGTTCTTTTTTCTTTTTTCTTTTTTTTTTTTTTGAGGTGAGTTTTTCTACCTTGTCATTTTATCCAGATAAGAATAGATGGCTGAGGGACGCCTGGGTGGCTCAGTTGGTTAAGCAGCTGCCTTCAGCTCAGGTCATGATCCTAGCGTCCTGGGATCGAGTCCCACATTGGGCTCCTTGCTTGGCAGGGAGCCTGCTTCTCCCTCTGCCTCTGCCTGCCACTCTGTCTGCCTGTGCTCCCTCACTCTCTCTCCCTCTTTCTCTGACAAATAAATAAATAAAATCTTAAAAAAAAAAAAAAGAATAGATGGATGAGAGAACAAAATACTAATGGGTAGTAATGACCCCAGAAAAATATACACTAACCAAATCAGAAGAGATCTGAAAGTGGGGGGAGAGGAGAGGAGAAAACCAAAACAAAGCATATATATATATATGTATATATATATATATATATACATATATCTCCCCACACACATACATACACACACACACACACACAATTAGTTGGTGAATAGAACAAAGAACAGAGTGGTACACTTGGTTTTCACTGAATTTTGGTCTGTTAGAAGAAACTGCCTCCCAAAATTTTAAAGAAAGAAAAACTTATTATATAAAAATAAGAGTAAACACGATAAAGGGATGGAATTTGACTGTAAAGACAAAAATTTAAAAAGATTCTAAAAAAAGGAATTAATAAGATAAGAATTTGTTTTAAAGAAAAAAAAAAAGGAGAGAGTGTGATCAGGCTGGAAACTAGAACAAAGCCATACACTAGGTTTAGGGTATATTTTGATCCACTAGAAGGAACTGTGTCTCAAAATTTTAAAGAAAGAAAAACTTATATGTATACAAAAAGTAGGGTTAAATACAACAAGGAGTTAGAATATGAATATAACAATGAAAATTTTAAAAAGGTATTGATAAGATAAAATAATTTAAAAGGTTAAAATAGGAAAGAGGAAAATTTTTTAAAATAGTATAAGAAAAAAATAAAATTAAAATAATTTACCTTTGAAAGACTAAAGAATCATGGGGAAAAAAAGCCATGAATTCGGGCGCCTTGGTGGCTCAGTGGGTTAAGCCTCTGCCTTCAGCTCAGGTCATGATCTCGGGGTCCTGGGAGAGAGCCTGCTTCCCCTCTCCCTGCCTGCCTCTCTGCCTGCTTGTGATCTCTCTCTGTCAAATAAAATTTTAAAAAAGCCACAAATTCTATGTGTTGCTTTCCCTTAGCTCTGGAGTCCTACTGTTCTCATTGATCAGCAGACTTGGTCTTGGCTGGATGTTCTTGCGGATCTTCTGGTGGGGAGGGCCTGTTGCCGTGATTCTCGAATTTCTTTGCCTGAGGTGAAATTGTACTTCCTTGCCAGGGGCTAAGCGATCTGCTCAGGTTTGCTCTTGGGAGCTTTTGTTCCCTGAATGCTTTCCGTCCCACTTTGGAGGACAGGAATGAAAATCGTGGCCTCCCGATCTCCAGCCTGGAGGAGCCAAGAGCTTGGGGACCCCTCCTCAGTGTACCCTCAGAGAGAATTAGTCAGTCCCTCCCATCTCCCTGGTCTCTGGCCATGCTCCAAGTTCACCCGGCCTGTGACTGAGCGTGTCTGTCTCTGGTGCACAGCCCCGTTTGGAGTCTCCAAACCCAGAAGATTCCTGCCCCATGCTCCTGTGCTGCTCTTCCCAGAGAAGGAAGACAAGTCTCCACAGATCTGCCACTTGTGGGGTCCCTGCTCGAAGGGCAGTAGCCTGACTGTGCCATGGATCATGGTTTAAGCTGACCCCAAGCTGAGAACCGACTCCTCGGCTCCATCTCTGCAGCCGGCTTCCCTGCTGTGATACCTGTGAGCTCTGCCTCACTCAGGCACCCCCGATCCTCCGGTGACCCCGCGGGACCTGAGACCACCGTGTCCCTGCAACGGCTCCACTCCCCCCCCTCCACTTAGCCTCTGGAGCGACATCCCTCCATGGAGCTGACTTCTAAAAGTTTGGATTTTGTGCTCTGCTGCTCTGCCGCTTGCTGGGAGCCACCACTCCCACCACAGTGTATCTTCCCAGGCTTCAGATTCACTTCTCTGCACATCCTACCTTCCAGAAAGTGGTTGATTTTCTGATCCTAGCATCACTGCTCTTCTTCTCTTCTCTCCCGTTGAGTGTGTTGGTGTTCGGAATGGTCTGATAACCATCCAGCTGATTGTCTGCAAGCTGATGTCTTGCTCCATCATCTTGCTCCTCCCTTAGAATTTATTTTTTTTTAATTGGAGAGGTAAATAATTAAAAAAGCCAGAGAAGAAGGCTCATGTTAGTAGAATTATGTTGTCATATGAATGACCAATCAGTGAATCAAAGAAAGCTCTAATATCTACTAACTATCCAGGCATAACTATGATATGTTAGTATATAGTACAAATATGATAACTATGACTTTTCCAAGCATGAGGTAAAGGGTGAGTACACAAGGGTCTTATGACAACTAAACAGCTGTCGGAAAAATTAAGTTCACCCTACTTGTCAACTCACATTGCAATAAATTCTAGATAAATCAAAATTTAATTGGGGAGAATAAAAGCATGAAGTTAGTAAATGATAATATGAGTGATAAAAAAACCAAGAGAAGTTCTTTTTAAATATGAGACAAAGCTCCAAAAGATAAAAGATTAATTTCTTTATATAAATGTAGAATATATCTTCAATCTAAAAAACAGCATAAACACAATCCAATGACAAAATAACAATCTGGGTGTTTGTAACCTCTAATCACAAAGGTTGGGTTAGCAAATCAACACAGAAGACCACAAAGCCAATAGGAAACTGAGCAATAAGTTGAATAGACGTTTCACTGCAAACGAAATACATACATGGACCTTAAAGTTGGGAAAGCGCTCATGACAGCAGGAAATGCAAGCTGATGAAGACGGCAGTGGACTCTGAGACTTGTAGAGAACCACCCTCCCTCCTCTGTGAGCCCAGATTCAAAGGCATCTGTGGGTCCCTTTGAAGTGGGCAGTGGCTCCATTGAGTGCAGGAGACATGCGCTCTTTCTAAGATCAGGCCTTCAGACCACTGTGGTGCCTCCTCTGCCCTTTTCTGGGGTGGGCCAGGGCTGGTGACACAGCTGTAACCACAAAGACGGACAGGCTCAGAGGACACAGGTGCCTGAGTGACCACACGGAGCAGAGCTGCTAACCAGTGTGAACACAAGCTTTGCTTGAAAGAGAAAGAAATAAGGTGCATGAGATGGTGTTTCCAGGAGGAGAAAACGCCAAGCCCCTCAACACATCTTGACACATTCCTACAATGGAAAACGATGCAGACGCTTCTTTTTTGGGGGGGGGGGCACAGGTAGCTGTATATTTGGTGGCTCAGAAAGATGAAAGCACATGCTATAGGAAGAAAGCCGCATGGGTGTCACTGAGTGGCACACTCTTTACAGACGGAAAGGGGACCAGATACAGGGCTCCATTCATACGTGCACAGACTGCTCCATTGGTCCTGGAAGGTGCTCTCCAGCTGGGGCACAGAGTGAGCAAAGGGTCTGCTTGTCATCGCTGTTGGACTTTGTACCAGGCACATGAGGGACCTCTATGGAAAAAGCAAAGCAAGTAATTCTTACAAACAAAAAACAACACCCTCTCTGTTTTTTCTTTTCCTGAGACCCTCTTACAACACTGCAGGGGAACTAGATATGTGTCAAACAAGAGCCACAAATGGATCAGGAGACAAGAAGCTATGGTACTTGCTTGAAGATGGAGGTCTACGGGGGCAGGGGCACAGGGGGAGGAGGCCACAGGACGAGGAGGGAGTCAGGGAGTGTGCACACTCCCAGGGCACATCGGACCTCCAAGGGAAGACCCTGAAGAAAGAGAGATTGTTCAGGAACATAAGAAAGCATAAAAACAAACAAAAAAACAACAACCCAGAAACCCTCCAAACCTCCCATCAGTATCTTCAAGACTAGGATGCTCTTGTAGAACAAAAAGACCTTTCTGAAAGTCAGGTTAAAAAGTTCAACAGAGGTTGGGACATAAAACTGAAGAAATCACAAAGTAAAAAGAATGAAAGATTTTAAAAAAAGAATGAAAGATAAAACTTCTGAGACAAAAGAAGACAGAGAAGATCAGGCAGAGTTCCAACTCTCCACGAATAGGCATTGAGGGAAAAGAATCAGATACAAATCACACAAAGGAAGTTACCCAAGAAACAATATAAGAATATTTCCCAAAGCTGAGGGTGACACTCTTCCGAATAAAAGAGCTGACAGCATGGATAAGTGCTTATCCTTGTGAACAATGTTCCTCCGGCAGGAGGGGGGCCGCGGCACCTGGGGGTGATGCTGGCAGCAGCCCCAGCAGGAAGAGGAGGAAGGCCTAGTCCAACACTGGAAGGGAACCCTGGGTGCTAACTAACCTAGGGTCTAGGTCAAGTGCACAGATAAAGAATAATAAGTCAAAGATCTTGTGAGAGCTGCAGACTCAGAAAGTTTAGAGAAAGGTGGTTGAATTCTCACTGGTTATGGTGAGAGATCTAGGCTGGACTCTTCTCCCACGATCTAAGACTGAGTGGTGTGAACAGTGGGTATGAGGCTAGTGCTGGGATGTGGGAAACCTTGGCCAGCTGGAGAGGTGGAGTGTGCTCTGCACCGGGTTGGGGGGCATCAGTTCTCTGCGGGGTGGCAGGCACCATGGATTCCTGTGAGAGGTCCTTGGCACTGCCTGATTTTCTTTAAATAAGTGCATATATTTCGACACATAGAACAAGCTTTCCAAATCCCTACCCAGGCACACCCCAAGATACTCCATTTGTTTCTGGAAGGTGTCAAACCTCCTCTGAGTAAGGAAGAGCCCTTACTGGCTTGGCGCTTTTGTCGTGGAGCTGCTCAGAGCACCGCCCAGGCCCTGCTGATTCTGCTCACACATAGTCCCGAGGCGGAAGGGCCCTGCCCATGCTCCACTGAACTGTCATATCTCCACCGGCAGAGGACTCTGGGGGACTCGGGGGCCCCCCGATTTTAAACCAAAAATGACAACTTACTCAACCAAATGAGGTTGGTTCTTCCAAGTAGTGTAGTGGAAAGACCTTGTGCTTTGGGACCTGGGACCTCCTCTGGAACTTTGTGCCTAAGTAGAGGGGCCCCTGTGTTGGGGCATAGAGCATGGGCTTGGGCCTAGGGAAAGATGCCAACTACGGTTCTGCCACTTACTGGCCACAGAGCTGTGGTCGAGGGGCCAGCCGTAATGTCTGTCTCGTGGTAGGGAGAACTGATGGTCTCACCCGCGGAGACCTGCAGGTGCCTGCAGGGACCTGCTCATGGAGAGCCAAGGGGTCTCGCGCCGCGGAGACACGCAGGGTCAGCGCAGGCTCACGCGCGGCTGCCCTGCCCACCGGCTGCGACTCGGCCGCTGACACCGGGCGCTGAGGTGGAAGACACCTGATTCTGCTGCTCCTGAGAACAGTGACGCCCTCTTGGGAAAGTCCTTAAATACAGCAAGTCTTTGTCCTTAAGGTAAATTTGTATTTTAATTTTCAACACATCCGAAGTAATTTGGAATGATTCTTTTCTTTTCTTTTTTATTTATTTATTGTCAGCGAGCGAGCACAGGCAGGCAGAGCGGCAGGCAGAGGCCGAGGGGAAGCAGGCTCCCCGCTGGACAAGGAGCCCGATTCGGGACTCGGTCCCAGGAGCCTGGGATCATGACCCGAGCCGAAGGCAGCGGCTCAACCGACTGAGCCACCCGGGCGCCCCTGGAGTGATTCTCTTAGACGCAGCGAACGAGGAGCACAGGGCGGTGGTCGCGCCCGAAGAGCTGCGCCGCAGCAGCGGTGGGAGCCCCGGGCCGCTGTGTCTCAGCCTCGCTGCTCGCTTACAAGAGCATCTGTAAAATGGGCCGAAGATCGTTTGAATCCCGCGAAGGGACCCGAGGGCGGCCAGCTGTGTCCTCTGAGGGGAGCGCGGAGGGGCCCCGGGCAGCGCCGGCTGGACCCCGGCCACCTGCAGGGAAGGCCGGCTGGACCCCGGCCACCTGCAGGGAAGGCCGGCTGGCCTTGGGAGGGCTCCTAGCGACCTTCCGCGCTGCCCACAGGCTAGTCTTGATCTCTATTTGCTGATGAAGAACAACCGGTTGTGGGAGCGTCGTGCAGGCCGGCGGGCAGCGCCCGAGGCAGGGCGCGTGGACCCCGCGGGGCTCCGGCGAGAAAGGAACTTAGGGGCAGGCTTGGGGCCCAGGCGCGGGCCCGCAGGCCGCCTGGGGTTCGTGGCTGCTGTAAGGCCCTCGGGACCGGCTGCAGAGGGTTTCGCTCTCGAGCCCCAGAGCCCCTTCCTGCGCCGGGCTCTGCGAGGACAGCCTCCCGCTCCCCGCGCCGCCCCGGCCCAGAAGCTCCGGCTCCCGGCGGCCTCCGCGGACCCGCTTCGCCGCGTCGGGGCAACCCGGCCACGGCCTGAGAAAGAGCGGACGCCGGCCCCACTCATGCTTCTAAACCAGCGCCTGTCGCCTGTCGAGGGCCGGCGCGGGGCTGGAGTGACTCTCCGGCGTCCAAGAGCCCGGAACTCAGCAGGAGAGAGCGGAAGGTCACAAGTTACTTCTGAAGACAATTCAGAGACGTTTTGTTGGAAGGAAGAGACTGTGATGGACGACACGTCCGCCCTGCTGTCTTCCTTGGGCACCTCCATCTCAAAGGAGGGCGTCTGCGATGACCATGAGTACCAGAAGCTTCAGCCCCTCACAGGGACGCCCCCAAAATGCGTCCGGGAGCGCGCTTTGTCCTGGTTTACCCAGGAATGCTCCAGTTTTAAAACCGAAGCCCCACGTCCTGAGAGTCCCCCTTCGTCCCTGGCAGACTGGGACTGGTGGTCACCCACTCCTGGACTGTGACAGAAATCCGGACTCCAGGCCTCCGTGCACCTGCGGGCTCAGAACCTCAGGGCTGGGCCCCGCTGGCTGCTTTAATCTGGCCCTTCAGGATGTGGCAGTGCAGTGGCAGAGAGAAGCTACTCCAGGAGGCTCCGGGGTCCAGGCTCGTCTGGGGAGGGTCCACCCCTGTAACCCAGCTGCTGGAGAAGATGTGGAACGCTGCCCTCAGCCGGTGGTCCACCCCCTGCCCCATTTGCTGGGGCTCTGCTGGGATCTGCCAAGACTCAGGAGGCTGATTTTGCCTGAGCTGCTCTGGGGCACCTTCACAGCTTCTCGGGGACGTTGTCGTTATCCCCAGCAGGTGGCACAGGCTAATGGGCCTTCCCCAGTGGCCCGGCGCCCACGTGTAACACAATGGTCAGATTCGGCCACCAGCAGTGATGGAGAAAGCCTGTAGTGGGCATCACTGGGACTCAAGTGCAGGGTTGTGTAATTAAAAATACTCTCTCTGGCTCCAGTCACACCAACACTGGTAATCACAGATTTTTTTTTTTTTTCGAGGAAAAAAAAATATAGGAGGATATTCTGATGTTCAGCATCTGTTTGCTCAATCACATTTTCAGATTTACTTGTGGGTGAAACGCGGGTGCTGCCCAGTTGGTAACAATTCTCTGAAATGCCTTGACTGGGACAGAGAAGAAAATCAGATGCTTTGGGGATGTGTATGTGACCAAAAATGCAATCGCTCTCTTTTTTTCAGTTGAGGTTCAGTTGCCATACAATGTTGTAGTAACTTCAGGTGTACAACATGGCGAGTCAACAGCTGTGCGTCACACGATGCCATGGTAAGTGCGGTCACCACACGAGGTGATGACAGTATTGGCTGCACCCCTGTGCTGTCCTGTCCGTCTCCCCGACTTATTTATACCTGCACGTTTGTGCCCCTTAATGCCCTTCAGCTGTTTCGCCCATCCCCCACCCCTCTCCCCTCTGGCAACTGCAGCCTTGTTCTCTGTATTTATGAGTCTGTTTCTATTCTGTTGGGGTTCGCAGACCCCACATATAGGTGAGGTCATAGGCTATCGGTCTCTATCTGACCGGTTTCCCTTTGGCAGTACTTGTTATTTCTTGTCTTTTTGACATTAGCCATCGAACAGGTGCAATGTGATGTATCATTGTGGTTTTGATTTGTACCTCCCTTATGATGTTTTATTTCCTTTTTTTTAAGTTTTTATTTATTTGAGAGAGAGCGTGAGTCCGCAAGCTGGGGAGTAGCAGCCAGAAGGAGAGGGAGAAGCAGGTTCCCTGCAGAGCAAGGAGCCTGATGTGGGACTCGATCCCAGGACCCTGAGATCGTGTCCTGAGCCAAACCAGATGCTTAACTGACTAAGGCCACTCATGCTCTGATGCTTTTATTTCTTAAGGAGAAAATTTGAGACAAAGTAAAGACTCTGGCCCTATAAATTTTGTTATATCCCAATTAGTTCGCAGGTGTCTTGACATAAAATGCACATAGTATAGGTTATTTCCTGTTACCTGAGAAATTGCCCCATGTGATATCGACCTTCTATGACCTCTGTGTGTGATTATAGATTATAGGGTCTCAGTACCTTTTGCGAAGGGGTAGAGGACTGTGGTGACAGGGCCTCTGGGCACGAGCCCAGCTTTGGGCAGCAGAGCAGAAGAAGAAGACTTGGTCAGTACAGCAGCCTGCAGAAGCCACAGTGAAAACCATGAGTCCTACCTCAGGACGAATGTGGCTAAGACACACAGCTGAGTGGGTGCACTAAGAGTGTCATGAATAAAATACAGTGGGTTGAAAAGATGAGAACGAAGGGGGCAGGGAGGCAGTTATGTGCTGTAACGTAGAGAAACCTCTCAGGGATCATTTGAGCAAAATCTCAGAGGGAGAAGAGAGAGTGGCATGTGTCTATGGAGCAACATTCCAGCAGAGAGAACAGCAAGTGCAAAGGTCCTGAGGCTGGCAAGTGCTTGGGGGAAAGCACAGAGGCCATGGACCTGGAGCCCTGAGAAATAGCAAATAGCATGCCAGGAGGTGAGGCCAGAGGATGGCAGAACAGGGGCACACAGGCCTTGTTTGTATGTAGGGATTGAGATTTTGGACAGGAGGCCAGGCCAGGGTGTGGGCAGAGGAGTGACACAGCGTGAGCTGAGTTTCCAGAGGACGGCTCACCCTGAAGTGGAAAATAGATGTTTGTTCCCGTGCGGGGTGGGTCATGGTGACCATGCTCTAATTCATCCCAAATTTCTTGCCTGGTGAACAAAAATGGTGTTTTAAACAAGGGACCTCAATGAGCCCCAGACCTGCCCTATGATGCTGCGTCTTCACTGCAGGGGTAACTCTAGAAGGCAGCAGGGTCAGGGAGCACCCAGCGTTAGTGAATTCATCACCATACATGTCCGCTCTGCATCCCCTCAAGGGGGCTCTGGAGTTTAGCTTGGCTTATGGAAGATATCCCGCTGGGATCCTATGGCTTCCTGCCACCTACCATGCCACCTACGTCTGTCCTGTGGGGCCTGGCACCTCCCTTTCCTCCTTGTGGCCCGGGCTTCGAGAGGCTGCTGGCTCTCGCAGTCACGGGGGTTGGAGAGGCAAAACAGTGAAGGCAGGCAAGGGACTTCGAGCTGGTGGTCTCCCTTGATCACACAGAACTTTGCCCCCCAGAGGCCTTGCTAATCGTGTCTGCTCTTATTTAAATGTGCGACATGCAGGCAGGGAATGGTGCCAGGCGGAGGGAAGGCGTCCTCACCAACCTCGCCACTTCACGTGCGCACAGGAGAGGAGCAGAGCCTCAGTGCCCACCCAGTTAGGAGACACACGGGATTCTTAGTAGCTTCCACATGGGTGGCAAAGTGTTCTCGCCGCTCTTGGTTCTGACTGGGTGGGAATACTTGCTCGGGGACATGAGTGGAGGAGCTTAAAGACGGCTTTCGTGAAAGAGCAGTGGGGCTGGGATCACCTTCCTTTATATTTCCCTTAGTGATAAAAACCAGCGATGGCTGAAAAACACTGGACTAGTGCAATGAAGCATATTTTGTAAGGTAGGGACCGACTGCGCCCAGCGTCTCGTGTGTGCATTTCCCGTCAGATTTTCTCTTTCTTTAGGGGCAGCCTTGGAGGAAAGGTTGTAAGAGCTCTATGTTCCCCACCTCCTAATAACACATCTGGTTTGTGAGTGCAAATGAAGAAGCATGCCGAGGAGAAGTCCACGCCAGCAGGCCAGGCTGAAAGCGAACAGCTCCACACCTCCCCAGAGCTGGGTACTGGGTCTCCATGACTCCCCGGCCATCAGCTGCCTGGCCAAGGAGAGCAGCGTCCGGGTGACTGCGGGTCCTGGGACCCGCTCCCCACCCACACATCTACATCTCAGAGAGGACGATGAGGCCTGGATGGGAGAGGGCTCTGCTTCCAGCCCCAGAGTCTCGCCGTCTGACTGCATGTGGACAGCCCTGACCTGCGGTGTGGGGTGAGAGGCAGGACTTCTGGGTGACAGCACAGGACCTAGAATGGGAAGAGAGGGCACACTCCCACTCGGACACCAGCTGGTCCTGGGCCCTGGACCCTCCAACGACCCCCCTCTCCTGTCTTCACAATCAAGCACAAAGGTGGGATGGGACAGGGGAAGGGACTGTGTAGTGGAGGGCATCTCAGACGGAGTCTCCCAGCTGGCCCCTGCTGAGAAGTGCCAGAGAGCTGACCGGAAACGAAGGGCGGTAGTGTGTGGAGCTCGTCAGTTTCCACCGTGTGAACTCTGCAAGGCGGGAAGAGAAGCAAGTGACCGTCTCATGTAGCATTTGCACCACATAATGAGCATCAAGAGCATGGGCGTACGTGGTTTTTAAGCTTTGTAAGTCTGTATAATTCAATTTTTAATAATGGTTTTGCTTAATAATCAGCTGGTGAAACTCCTGAAAATGTACTGGTTGGATCCTGTGAGCTGGTCCCTGCCCGCACTCCAGCGGCCCACTACCTGATTGAGGATCCGGAAATCAATTCAAAATCAAACAAACAAGGGGAGTTTAAGCGAAGCTACAATAGAATATAAAATTTTAGGACACGTTATATCTGGTCAGGATAGGTATTATCTCATAAACTTTGTGAGAGTCTATCAGGTCATGACCTGAAATGTATTTACGTCTGTGGGTCTTTACTAAGAAGTCTGAGCAGTTCTTGGAAGCGGGACCACCCGCTGCGTTTCTGGCCACGGTGGGTTTCGGGGCGACTGGGGCCGCCCTGCCCATCGGTCGGGCTGTAATCTCACTTAGGAGAGCGTCTGCCTGACCCTCCAGGGGAGGCTCTGCATGGGGGGGGCCTTCCCCCCGGTGCACTGGGTCGGCTGCGGTCAACCCTCCCCCGGCAGTGTTTGTGAGCAGAGGGCAGAGGGCACCGGTTCCTCAGGTGCAGCTGATAAACAAGAGGTCACGCCCTTCCTGTGGGGAGCCAGAAGCCGCGGCCCCCCACAGGAGAGGATGTCGGCCACGTGGGGCTGCAGCAGGAGAGACAGTCACTGAGTTGGTATCTCCTGCCGTATCGCCCCTCCTTCAGGGTTTTCTTCTTACTTCCAGAGGACGGCAGATTCACGCGCACTATGAGCAGTAACACGTAGATCCCTGGTGCTGGTCGCCGTCCCTCCACTGGCCACATCCTGTGGGACTGTGCTGCCCGAATCCGAGATCCAGCCAAGAGCACCTCCAGCTGATCCCACCGATGCAGACGGCGTGTTCTGCGTGCACTCGTGTGTGTGCTCAGATCGGTGCGAGTCTGTCACGCGTGGATTCCCGGGGGCACCAGCGCTGCCAAGACACAGACCATTTCCATCCACAGGGTCCCCCTGGCCCCCGACAGCCCCTGTCCGCTCTACCCCTCCACAGAGTGTCATTCCACAATGCTGTATAAAAGGAGTCGTGGGGCCCGTGTGACAGGCTGTCCTCACGCACATGAGCAGCTTTTTCCTCTTCGTTGTTGAGTGGAGTTTGGACCCCCCAGCTGTGGAAGGACAGGTTAGAGGCTGTTTCTGGGCTGTGCAGATCTCTGCAGGCTCAGGGAGCACTGGTGGCTTTGTCTTTGCAGAGGAACGTGGGCCCACGGTCACCTTGGGGCACCCGAGGCCACACTCAGCACTGGCTCCAAGCACAGCTGGGAGGACAGAGGGGCGGGGACCTGCGGCAGGAGCAAGCGAAGGGCTAAGGGGACGGGGAGCTCGCATCACCTGGGGCTCAGCCTCCAGCATCCTCCAGCAGGAGAGGAAGGAGCCCCACCCTTCCGGGGGAAGGAGGGGAGATGAAAAAGCCACTAGGAACCCAGGTTGGGGGCAGGGGGGCTGGCGGAGTCTGGTCTGATTGCCCTGGTCCCGGGCGCCACCTGTCCCCACTTTACAAAGACACTTAGCAATAACCTGGGGCAACCGTTATGTTCACATCAGAGTGTTTGGAAGCGTTGAAAATGAGTGGAACGTCACAGCTCACGCGTGGGGTCGAGCTGTGTCAGTCCCTCACTTTTCATGCTCGAAGGTACATGAGATGTACCAACACCCACACGCCCTGTGTTTGCTCCCGAGCCCCCAGCTTTGTCTTTCTTCCTCTCTGTGGTCATGGGCCCCGTAACACGCACTCTGGCAGATTTCCTTCTCAGCGGCCGCCACCGTCCTGTCCCTCTGGTGCCGCCCACACCCTGAGCCGTGGGGAGTGCGGCCCCGACATCCCAGGAGGGCTTTCCGGGCTCCCCACCGAGGAGAGGCGCTGCTCCCTGGACCTTCTCTTCTGTTTCTCTGGTTTGCCGGTCCACACTGAGCTGAGCACAGGCTCGGAAACTGTGTGGGTGACTCAAGGCCCTGGGCGCAGGGGTGTGCTGTGTTTCTCCCATATTCCCACAGCGCCCAGCAGCTTCCATAGACCTGCTGGGTGCTCACTAAAGGCTGAATAAATGAATTGCTAAACAGAGTTATGCATTCAAATTCTAGGGCCACTGTGTGGGATTGTATGTAAATACTAATAAAACCTTGACGGGAGCAGAGAAATAAAAATACTTGTGTTATAATGATGGGCACGCATGTATATTTTTGCCCTTTTATTTTTTAAAGATTTACTTAATTAATCAATCCATTAATTAAATAATTTTAGAGACTCTGAAGCAGACTCCTCACCGAGCACCAAGCCCAACGCGGGGCTTGTCCTCACCACCACATGATCACAGCCCAGGCTGAAACCCGGAGTCGGATGCCCAACTGACTGAGCCACCCAGATGCCCCCATTCTGGCCCCTTTAAAGTCTTTCCTATTATGGTGGGTCTCTGAATCTAATGTCTTACGAAAGGACCAGCTCTTCCCCGGGCACTGACACCATCCGTTTGCCTGACGGGACCATGTGGACAAAAGGTTGAGACTTGCTGCTACGCTTGCTCTGGGCCTCCAGTGCTGGTTCCCTGGAGGACATGTCTGTGGGTCAGACGAATTTTCCAGCGTCCTGGGATTTTTCTCCTTTGGAGTTCGTGCCATGATCCTGCTGAGTATTGGGAGTCAGAACAGTCTTGATGGCAAATCCCCATTCCAAATGGTGTAAATCAGGAACCCTTTTCCTTTAGGCTTTTTCTGGGGCAGGGTTGGGTTAGGGTTGGGGTTTGGGATTGATGGAGGTGTTTCTTTTTTTCTTACAGAGAGAGAGAGGCAGAAAGAGAGGGAGAGAGAGAATCTTGAACAGGTTCCATACCTGGTGCAGAGCCCAAGTCAGGGCTTGATCTCACAACCCTGAGATCATGACCTGAGTCGAAATCAAGAGTTGGACGCTGCACCAACTAAGCCACCCAGGTGCCCCTTGATGGAGATTTTAAAAGGAAAAAAATACATATATTCCTACCAAAGCTAAGAAGACAAAATTTGGAGTCTAATTAATTGCTAACTTCAGGGATCTCTTCAAAAAGTATCCTGATATTTGGCTAATTCTGGTCAAAAATAGTAAGTTAGATCTTATCACGTTAAAAAACAGTTATTTTGAGCAAATACTCTTCATAATAAGCAATCAAGACATTACACAAATCTCTTCAAAGAGTAAGTCCGTTAGACGTCTGCGGTTATATTTTACTATTACTCAAACTGACAGATGATTGATATTAATGATGATTAATATTGCATTGACATTAATCAAATAGCATCCCATGTAAAGTTGATTTTTTAAGGCTTGATTTGAGTTCCACTTAATGAACATACAGGGTTACAATGCAGTGATGGAACACTTCCACGGGTCCCCCGGGGCTCACCCTGACCGGTGTTCTCCTTCATCCCATCCCCCCATGCCTCACCACCTCCCCTCTGGTGACCATCAGTGTGTTCTCTGTAGTAAGAGTCTGTTTCTTGGTTTGTCTCTCTCTCTTTTTTCCCCTTTTCTCATTTGTTTTGTGTTTTATATTCCACACATGAGTGAGATTATATGGTACGTACGTTTCTCTGGTTGACTTATTTTGCTAAGCATGTTACATCCATGTTGTTGCAAGTGGCACGATTTCATTACTTTTTATAGGTAAATAATATTCCATTATATGTGTACACCACGTCTTCTTTATCCATTCATTTATCAATGGACACTTGGGCTATTTCTATATCTTGGCCAAGGTAAATAATGTTGCTGTGGGGCTCCTGGGTGGCTCAGTAGTTAAGTGTCTGCCTTCGGCTCAGGTCATGATCCCAGGGTCCTGGGATCGAGCCCCGCATCGTGCTCCCTGCTCTGCGGGGAGCCTGCTTTTCCCTCTACTGCTCCTGCTGCTTGTGCTCTCTCTCTCTCACTGTGTCTCTCTGTCAAATAAATGAATAAAATCTTTTTTAAAATTGCTTTAAAATAATGCTGCTATAAACATTGGGGTGCATGAGTCCCCTCGAAGTAGAATTCAATATTCTTTGATAAATATCCAGTAGTGCAATTGCTGGATCCTAGGGTAGTTCTAACTGCACCTTTCTGAGGACTCTCCAAACTGTTTTCCACTGTGGCTGCACCCGAGTGACCCCCGTTCCCCTTCTCCACACCCTTGACAACTCCTGCTGTTTCTTGTGCTGTCGATTTTACCTCATACACTTCACTGAGGATTTTATTGGTCAGGACACGGGCCTGGGCTATGTGGATTCCTTAGTCGGTTTGGCTTTACCCAATAAGAAGTGGGAAGTTCATTTCTCGCTTTTGTATCTTTCACTTTCGCGGCTGCAGATCCCGCGGCCCTCCAGCCGTGACTCAGGGATCCCCGCTGCTTCCCTCTCGTCTCTGGGTTTCAAAAGGCGTCTTCAATTGCCGCAGCAGGAGGAGAGACTGGAAAATATCCCACTTGCTTTTCTCAACTTCCAGCCAGATAGGATGTCCCTTCCTTCCCGTTTCCAGGCGCACAGTTCCTCGCCTCGCTGTGATGAGGGCAGGTGGGGTGGCCTTCGTGCTCCCCAAGGGCTGGTGGTGCGCGCAGCCCGGCCTACTGGGGCCTCCTCAGGGTGGACAGGCCCAGTGTCCGCGCTCGGCCCACTTGCTCCGGAGCACTAGGCCTGCTTTCTACCAGCCACACACTGTCTGGGCTCTAAGCATCCAGAAGGAACCTTAGTGTAGATGTGTCCACCGTCCGGCTTCTGTCCTCTGTGTGGCCCAAGCAACTAATATTGAGAAATGCTCTTCAAAGGTGTGTCAGGGCTCGTCCCTCTAGACTCTCAGAAAGCCCTCTCTCCTGGACGCTGGGGCCACAAGAGCTGCACTCCGTGACTCCCGAGAGCCTGAGCAGACCTTACCCGAGAGTTGTGGATTAACAGTATGTCCCTGAGTTCTCCATGAGGCAGCGGGAGAAGCCAGTACATCTAGTCCACAAGTGTTAGCGGAGCTTCCGCCGTCCGCCCGCCGCTGCCCTGAGCATGTCCACGAAGGTCAGTCCCTGAGATTGGAAACCTCCTTTCCTAACGTGCTGAATATCTCTAGGAAAAAAATTTCCATATTGCTTAGTTGGCTATGTTTTTCCCGAAAAACGAATATACTTCCATTTATAAGATAACACAACTGATACGAAATACCGTATTTCCATATTTTCTTTTTCACCTTGACTACCAGGAAACTCGGAGAGGAGCTTTACACTTGTGGCCGTGGCCGTGTCCACTGCCAACACTTGACACCACAGCTTCTCCCTTCAGGGCTTTCTTTGCCCCTTCAAAAATCATTCTTTTATATGCTGGTCATTTATTTTATGCCACTTCAAATCCTTTGAAAGTATTTTGGTCAAATATGAATAATAGATGATGTAATTATGATGTCTTAGCAATTCATAAATATCTACTTGTTGATAGATTGATTCTTTTCAAGAAATATTTTTGGGGGAGTGCAGAAGAGGATTCTGTCAAAGAGAGAAAGTGTAACTGTGAGTTATAAAAAAAGGAGATTATAGATACTTTCAACAAAGCCCTCATCTGTTCCTTTAATCCCCCAATGTTTTCCTGTTTCTTTCTTTCTTTCTTTCTTTTGAGTAGGCTCCACACCCAATGTGGGGCCCAAACTCATAACCCCAAGATCAAGAGTCTCACACACCACTGACTAAGCCAGCCAGGTGCCCCCGTCTTCCTGTTCCTTTCCATCAAAACTCTAAAAGAACAGATTTTAATTTAGAAAATTAATGATCACTTCCTTTGAGCAGAACATTTTTGAGAAGACATGGTACTACACATTTCTTTGGAGGTTGAGTTTTGTTGAGGGAGGAATTCTAGAAGCATGCTGTGTGGATCTCTGTGTTGAGAGGAAAAGAAAAGTACATACTCAGGGACATGATACCTCACTGATGTGCGGAACCCCTGAATCTCCACAAATTCATTTCACATCCTCTGAGCACGTGTGTCTTAGAGTGCATATGTCTCACCAAAGCCTCCAATGAACCGCCAGCTTCTTGCTCATCTGGTGAGACTAAAATGATGTCATCAACATAGTGAACCAAATCAACATTCTTTTTTAATTTTTAAAAAGACTTTATTTATTTGACAGAGAGAGAGACAGCGAGAGAGGAAACACAAGCAGGGGGAATGGGAGAGGGAGAAACAGGCTCTCCACAGAGCAGGGAGCCCAACACAGGGCTCGACCCCAGGACCCTGGGGTCATGACCTGAGCCAAAGGCAGACACTTGACTGAACCACCCAGGTTCACCCACTTTAAAAAAAAATATATTTTATTTGTTTACTTATTTGACAGAGAGAGGGGGAGAGAGAGAGAGAAACAAGCAGGCAGAATGGCAGGCAGAGACAGAGGGAGAAGCAGATTCCCCGTGGAGCAGAGAGCCCGATGTGGAGCTCCATTCCAGGACCCTGAGATCATGACCAGAGCTGGAGGCAGATGGTTAATCAACTGAGCCCCCCAGGTGCCCCCAAGTTAACATTCTGAAGCCTGTTCAGATGGTCCAGGTCTCCTTGGACTATACTGTGACAGAGGGCAGGAAAGCCTCCCAGTGGGGCAGGTTATGTGTTAGTCTACACGTGATGTAAATTAGTTTGGATTCTCCTTCTTGAGGGTGGTGAAGCATGGACATCTTGGCTCCATGGCCACACGCCCTGGCCAGAGGCTGAGGTGGCACAGCAGCTACGGCTGGGGCTGCTCTGTGGTTGAGCTGGTCTACTGTCACCACCCAGAACATATCTGGTGTCACAGGGGAACTGGCCAATTAAATAACCCGTGAGGCCTTTAAGGGCAGTCTTGGTCTGTTTCCCCAGGATGTGTTATCGTTTTTATTTTCCATCCTGGCACCCCACTTGGCCTTCCCTCCTGGGATGACTCTTCACCCCCACACCAAAGAACCAATGTGGGCTTTCTGACAACTGTCACATATGTCTGTGTCAATTTTACCTTCAGTGCCAGAGGAAATCAGTGGTAACTGGGGGGGAGGGGGTGGTGGGCGTTGTTCACTGTGAGTCCTGCTGGGGCCAGGGCTCCACTCATTCCCTGGACCTCACAAATCTTTTTCTATGCATTGGGTCCCTGCGTCTCACGACTTGAAGCCCTGTAGTGTTTGAAATGTCTAGGTAAATGGCCACAGGTGCCTTTGCTGGGGGGAGGTGTCCTAGGGGAACCCTTACCCTGCATACGTGTTGCCAGCTCCTCTCCCCCACTTGGTGGGCTCTGGGGATGAGAACAGGCTTAGATCTGAAAACTGGGCAAGGGACTGTGATGTCTTATTGGGCACATTTCTTCAGCTACTGATACCTGTCTTTGATTGCTTTTGGCTGTATGGATGGAATCACCCTCTTTTCGGCTGGCAACTGCCTTGCTCCTGACAGCACGTTCGGCTGACCGTCTCGGCAGCCCTGTGCAGTTCGCAGTGCCCCGGCTGCCGCTCCAGTCCTGCTGCTCAGTACATGATAGCACCTGGCTGGCTTCTGAAGGTGAAACATCACTGCTTGGCCTCTAGTATGTCACTATCTGATCATCGGCACTGCTGTCAGTGAGCCCAGCGCTGTCTGTAAGAGCATCTGTACCCTCAGGTCAGTCCCACAATGGCCACCTCCTGCGGAGACTCTCACCTGTGCAGTCCTCACCACTTTTGTCATGAAGTGTCCTCCAGGCTTTCCAGGAATCCTGGTTCGCAACTAGCTTTCCCAGTCATAGGAGCATATTTACTCTCCTGTGCCGCTTCTCTGTGGCATTGTGGTGCTTTTCCCTGCTGTCTGCCACGACCATGGCATTCCCACGTGATGCGGGATATCACTTGTTCGGAGCTTCCGAAGGCCATGCCAGAGACATGGGGTACTCGCCAGAGTGCCAAATCCTCTCCCATATCAGTGTACTCTAACCTGGTCTACCTTTTTGTTCTGCCTGTCCAAATCCAACGTTCTCTGGATCTGGCTTTGGGTTTATTTCCTCCAGCCCTTTGCCCACATGTTCCCTTGGTTGTGAGGCTCTTTTGCAGACAAGACCTTCCTCCTTTGTCTGATCCGGCCTGTCTCCAGTGGGGAGATGGCGACGTGGTGGAGGAGTGGGGCCAGAGGCCACCGGTGGGCCACCGTCCTGCACAGGTCTCTGCAATCACCAGCAAACACAGAGAGGGCATTTGTCTGTAACAGGGAGAGGTGGGACGCCAATCAGGTCCGGAAGATTTAGGGATACCTGGGATTCAGGATTTTGAGTCCATTAATCTAGACGACGCTCTTCCAGGCCTCAGGGTCTCCCTCCTTCCCCGCGCCCCTGCCCCGTCCCACTGCATTCCGCTGCCGGCTACCCCCCAGCCCTCCCAGTTGGCTTCCTTCTATCCTGGGCCCCGCGCCCC
>PISX010021832.1:0-32840 GCA_004024625.1 Mellivora capensis
GTTCAAAGGGGAAAGCAGACAATGTAGGGTTGGGGAGATTTTCTAGGCAGAGGGACTGGGATAAAGGATGTCTGCTCTGAGTTAGATGCCCTTTGGAATTTTGAATTAAGACAAAGAATGCACATTGGGGATGGGGACCAGAACCATGACTCATGAAGAAAATTCAGTAGAGCTATTGCAGGAAAAAGAGTTGGGGAGGAGGCATGATTCTGTTCATAGGAAGAGGATTGAGACCAGCTTCACAGAGTCCTGGAGTTCTGAACTGGGATCCATAGTGAAGCCTACAAGAGGTCATACTTCAGGTCACTACAAAAGAAAAAAACCCCAAATTTAAGAATAAAGTTGTCCAAAGATGGGATATCAAGTGGCATTAGTACACAGTGAGTTGCTTGTCATTGGAGGTAGGTAAGTATAGACTGGAAGGCTGTTAGAGATGTGACAGAGCAGATGAAAGCAATAGACTAGGGTAGAGTCAATGATATTTTATATAACTTTCCAATCATAATAACCTATGAACTAGCTTGTACTCAGATAAACTCATCTGTATTTATTCAAGAATCAATTTAAAATGAAATCTTTTTAGGCTTAGAAAGAGATGTTCTTTACAAATGTCAGCGGCATTTCCATAATGGGAATAAACAATGGACTAGCAAGCAAATCTCTAGAAAAAATGTTAAAAAAGTAAAATGTATTTGCCTTTAAATTTGGTTTTATGTTTAATGAACATTTCTGATATGAGGAAAATTTAAAGATGTGAGAAAAGGAAAAATTAGTTTCATTATGCCATCTAAGAAAGGCATGGAAATAACCATATCTTTTGATAGAGATAGAAAATCAAATTTACTATAGTATTGTTATGACTTGGTTTAACTAATCAAATTTTTAGTATTCTTCTTTATACCAGATGTGATGTATGAAATGGCCCTGGAGTTACTGGTTCCAGTTCTAAGCCCCTTGGGCAACTATACTGGGGCTATTTCATTTCTTCATATTTAAAGCTGCTGAGACAACTTCTCCAAATACTCACAGAAGACCGCTGGTACAGATGTATTTCATTTTGTTAATGTTTGCTTATGGGACTCTAAGTACTTTAGAGTTATTAAGGAACATTTAAGAGGGGCTGGTTAAAACAAATCTGTAAATTTACTAGCCATGTCTCTCTTTATTATTTTTTACTTCATATTTTGCTCCCACACTCCCCATTGTCAGGGTTCTTACCTCTATTTTACAATCGTTATTCTGGCCTTTGAAGATTCTCAGGGTCTGCCCTATAGCTCCTTTCCCAGCCTTTCTTTCTTCCTTTTTAAAGATTTATATATTTATTTTATTTACTTATTTTTAAGGATTTTATTTATTTACTTATTTGGCAGACAGAGATCACAAGCAGGCAGAGAGAGAGGAAGGGAAGCAGGTTCCCCGCAGAGCAGAGAGCCCGACGCAGGGCCCGATCTCAGGACCCTGGAACCACAACCAGAGCCGAAGGCAGAGGCTTTAACTAACTGAGCCACCCAGGCACCCCTATGTATTTATTTTAGAAAGAGAGAGCGCGTGCTCACAAGCAGGAGGGGCAGAGGGAGAGGGAGAAAGAATCTCAAGCAGACTCCCTACGGAGCATGGAGCCCGATGTGGGGTTCAATCTCATGACCTTGAGATCACAAACTAAGCCAAAACCAAGAGTTGGGTGTTTAACCAACTGCCACCCACCCCTCCCCCCCGCCCCCAGCCAGGCTTGTTTTCTTATGCTGTAACTCTCTGCCAATCAAAACATAACATGCATTAGAATTGCCTAGAGGGGTTGTAGGACCTCTGTCACTAGGATCCATCCCCAGAATTTCTGATTCATAGATCTGAGTGGGGTCTGAGAATTTGCATTGCTATTTTCCAGGTGATGCTGATTTGCTGATCTGAAATCACATTGAGAATCACTGCTTTAACAGATGCTTTAAATCACCCTACCTGTAGCATGTCCTCTTTTCTTCAGTGTCAAGTAGTAGATGATTTATGTGCTAATTCCCAGACTCTATACCAAAAGTTCAAAAAAAAAAAAATGCCTGAGATGTAGAATACAACTTCACTGGCTTTCTTTGGGGGAGGAGATTTTAGGTCCTGGAGACTTTTTTTCAGCTCCTGACTTCATATTACACATGTGAATGCCCTACTTCAGAAGTGATATACTCATTTTACCAAAATAGCACTCTAAAATCCCAACAAAGGCTAAGTGAACTGTGAAAGTCATCTGGTGAATCAGTGGGAGTCCTGAACACAAAACGCTAAATTTGACCAGGAAGATGCTAAGCTTTGACCTTGAAGATTTTCTTACATCTCCTTGAGCTTCTGGTTAAAAGAAGGTATAGAAATGCATAGTTGAGTGATTTCCAAACAGAAAATATCCTTGTTAAAATGTTTGTATGCATATACTCAAAATGTTGATTCACAAAACAATTATGCCAGGAGAATCTGAAAGATTGAGATATTCAGTGTTGTTTTAAACAAAGTAATTAACTTCTAGTGCACAAACTTCTTTCCCCAAAATCCGTTGAGGGAGCAGATGCTGAAACATGCATGATATTAGATTAAGGGAATGGTACTTTCTTTTCTTCCAAGTACCAGATGGTTCTAGAATCCAAAGGCAATGGAAAAGAAAGCCTAAATTTATTTAAGTGGCTCTCATTGAGACTTTATGAGAAAGATCATATTTTAATACCTAGTAGGCAAATGTAGAAATAATTTCACAGCCAAATCCCATTTTGCAAAGAAAAAAGGCATAGTGTCTCAGGATTAAAAGGCACCTTAAATGTTACCTAGTCTATCTAGGGCCACTAGCAATACAGTACTTTGCTAAGACGAAGAAAGAGAAGAAGAGGAGGAGAGGGAGGATGAGAGGAAAATGAGGAAGAACAACAACAACAACAACAACAACAATCACCCCCTCAACAAGAATAAACAAATACTAGAGTTATAAATGGGTTATTTTTCTTATGTACAGTCTCAAATTTTAACTCAAATACTGGAAAAAAATGTTTTAGAAAATAAGGGAAAGAGTAGAAAAATAGAGTGAAGGAATATTTTCCTCAAAAAAAAAAATCTATACAGGGACGCCTGGGTGGCTCAGTGGGTTCAAGCCTCTGCTTTCCACTCAGGTCATGATCCCTGTGTCCTGGGATCGAGCCCCGCAGCATCAGGCTCTCTGCTCAGCAGGGAGCCTGCTCCCTGCCCCCTCGCCTGCCTCCATTCCTACTTGTGATCTCTGTCTGTCAAATAAATAAATAAAGTTAAAAAAATCTATACATAATTTGCTAGCAGGGCCCGAAACTCACATATAAAGGCACTTCATCTGGCTAAGGATGCTGAGAGGACAAAACCATGCCAAGATGGAGCTTTGACAGTAGAAATGAGGACATGTTAACTCAATTTTATGCAGCATTGTTTTGGTCAGCCATTATGGCAAGGTAATGGGGTAGGCGTGAGGGTACAGTGGTAGAAAACAGAGTTCCTGCTTCTTAGAATTAGTGGACTTTGTCTGAGAAACTAGGTAGTTACAGTAGTAAATGTAACCAGTTCCTGATTTATATGTTCTCTGAAAGCAGTTTGGTAGGCTCTGCCTTTGCAAGGGAAGTAGTAAAACATTTCATTCTTCTTTGATAGGGAGTTAAAAAAAAAGTCATCTTATGACAGGAACGTTTATTAATAAAGGAAGTATACCACAGCTAAAAGAAAGACGTTTAAATAAATGTTGGAAGCAGTGCATCAGGGAGGCAAAGAGTAAACAAGGAATATAAAGAAGGAAAAGTAAACAGAAGAGAAGGGAGGCAGGCATGTCAGGAAAGAGCAATGAGAAGTAGCCCAGGCCTTTAGGGGCCTGGGGAAGACATTGCAGACCAGCCTGTTCCCCTGGCAAATGCTGGAGGACCTCAGGTCATACATACATGCTGCAGACTAGACTCCTCCATGGGTCTTATCTCCCAAGAGAGAGAAGGATGAAGGAGTTAGGAGACAGGGAAGAAGGAGATGAGAGAAAGAGGAAAAAGAAAACACATTAGCTTCTGAACCTTAATTGCTTTCATATAAATTGAAACAAAATGGGAAATGTAATGGAGTGGAAGAGAGACACATTTCAAATTGAGAGATTACTAAGATTGCTTGTACAAATGACAAAAAAAAATCAAAGTCTGCTCTAAATGAAATATGAAATTGAATAGCAAAGAATGAAATGACTAAGATTTAAGAAAATCTGATCATAAAAACAAATTAGCTCATTCTAATTACTTAGATTTGAATTGTGAATGATTGGCTTGATCTTAACAGCACATGGTGAGGATTCAAGCTAATTTAGTAAAAACCATTATCATACACAGTACATGATTATTTTGAAAATGTTCAAGGTATAGAGCTTTGTTTCTCAGAAGCAATGATAGTTGGTAATTTGGACCTAACAGAAAATTAAAATTTTGTAAGGAATATTTAAAATGATTTTATCTCAGGCTTAGTAATAAAAAGATTTATAGGTTATCTATAATATATTATACATGCTCTAAAAGATTTCACATCAACAAAACACTGCTTTCTCTCTATATATTACATTTTAACTTCTTCAGATAGATTTCTATTTTAGAAAATAGTTTCCTTTAGAACAAATAACTACTGGCAAAAATATTAATGATTTCTGGAGCTATATTAAATATAGCTGTGGCACACAGGCTGTTGGTGAGTAGAATTTTCCAAATTTCAGTAATTACTCTCTTGTTTGGAAGACATTATAATATGCCACAGAGCATCAATAAAGTGATCTAATGTCAACTCTTGTTTTCCATTCTTGTTGTCCCAGATAGGAGTCTGGGCCTAGGCCATCTGGACAGTGACCAAGAAAAGCAATTGGGACAACCCCTGAGGATTTTTGTCAAAGTGACTACATTCTTAGACTTGGATCTTCAATGGTTCAATCCATGACATACTCACTTCTCTATTCCTACAATCCAGCAGAGTGTCTAATTCATAGTCTTTATTATGGAAATACCTTTGGAAAGAACTAGGTTCAAATCATACCTCTACCAGTCATGAGTGAGGAAACAGGGGCTGACTTATGTGTTTCTGAATTTCAGTTTTGTCCTCTGCAAAATGGAGGAAAAAAACCTATCTGTTGTAGTTACATGAGGATTAAATTAGGTTGTAAAAGTTCCAGCCACAGTGCTTGGAACACAATGGAACTCAATAAATGATAGGTACTTATCATAGTATCATACAGTAGGCAGGGATTCAGTTACCTGGATATGGCTCATTACTCTACCCACACCTGTAGCTGATGGAGCCAGTCCATCCCAGCAGCTGCCTCCTGACATCTTAACTGGAATTTTTGAATGGGGTTCTATGTGGATTTTAGATGATTGACTTTAGGAAAGAGATTGACTTTGGGGCTTTAGAAGAACTACAGCCTCTAGTCCTTGTCAAAAAAGTTCAATTGCTGAGCTAGCCTTGTCAAGAGTGACTTCCTTGAGAGCTATTGAGACCTATGTTGAACCAATTCGATTCTTCAAGATTAAACTTGCAGAATTTTCTCGGGGCAGTGTTGGTCCTGGTTAGTTCAACTGGCCACACAGAACTACTAAAAGACAAATTAGGTCAAACTTAGAGTGATTTAAATATTTATCGAGATTAAAGAAAATGTTATTATGTATATAAAGCTAACAAAAATATCAGCAAAAGAGCTGACATCATTGAGATAGTGGTTGAGAAAGGCATGGGAGATTTCAACCTTTTCTCTAACCTAGCACTTGACCTTGCTCTAAAAACTCATTATGGCACATGAAAATATTGGATGAATTGGTCATAGGATTTCAGTCTCAGACTGTATGAGCTCCATGTCAATCCATAGATGATGGTGGTCTGGTCATTTAGAAAAGTCAAATATTTTCAATAGGAGAGCAGGGAAAGAAGGAAGGAAGGAAAGGAGAAAGGAAAAGTCAAGAGTCATTTTCCCAAAGATTGTTTTTTCCCGAATATTTTAAACTATTCCTATTTCCTTGAGGATTTCAAGAGTACTGTGGTTTACCTAACATAGTAAGAAATCATTTTAATAAAACCCAATAATGAGATATCTTAGGAAAGCCTTCTTTTCTCAGGAGGCTTTTTACCCCTTGAAATTTTCACTTGAATTTGTAGATGGAACTCAATGGCTCTCCACAGTGCTTCCCGAACACTTCTGGCTAACCTCTTTCTTAGTGCTTTCCAATTTATATAAAAATAATCTGTTTGTCATCCCCATCAGACTAAAGGATCCTCAAAAGTATATATAAAGAGCCATATGTAGTCATACATACTGATGTCATAAAAAGCTTTCATACATAAATATGTATAAATATATATGATGTCATATATAAGCTAACATACATATATAATTCATCTCTGTATCTGGTGATTAGTAGGCATTGCAACTTATTGAATGGACAAATCAATAGCTGATTATTCATTTAACCGAGATATAAAATCTTATACAGTAAGATTCTTTTCATACTTGAAGTATATTTCAAAACACACAGGTTTCAGGAAACACATCTTTAATAAAATAGTTAAAAATTTAGACCTATATGAATTATTAAAATAAGTAATCATGTTATCTAGCAAAGCAGGGCACTGGTCATGAATTACAAATCTAAGAGGCTGGGCGTTAACTACTATATTATTCCCTGGATTTGTCACATTTCTGAAAGGTATTCAATTCATCTGATTCCATAGGAAAAGAAAAATATTTATAGCTATTCCTCTCAATACAGTTGCATTCCCATTACATATGTGTCGCATTTTTCTCTAACAGTAAAAAAATCCATTTTTTATTTAATGGAAATATTTTCATTAACATTCAACCTTTAAGCATCCCTTTTTGAGACAGATATTGTAAAAGATACCAACAGATTAATATAGAATTATCAACTAATAGACCTGAAAATAGCTGCTTCAAAATTATCTTGAAGTTCTAGAGCAAAATTCCAACTCATTAGAGACTTAAAGTTTATTATCATATAAGAAAGAGAAAAATTTATTTTCTATTCAAATAAATGTGAGTTTGAAAACACTGCTGCTTCTGTTCATGATATGAAATATGACTTTTCATATTAACAATGTGCCTTCTATTCCTCTTGGAGTATACCAGGGAATGGTAATGTAATTTCGTTGTGAAAAAGAAGTCCTTGTGTGTAAAACTTTTTTTTATAAGGACAAAAACAACAGCAACTAGAAACACTTATCACAAGATATTAGAACACAGATGAGATTATATTTCAATTAGCCATGTCTGTCTGACAGATTTCTTTATTTCTAAGGGAAATTGTGCAGAGCATTTTATTTCAAGCCTCAAAAATTTTGATGGAAAAAAAAACCCTGCAATTTTTGCCACGAAAAGACAGGTGGCGTAAGCATGCAGCATTTTTTTTCCCCTCTTGAAAATATAAAGTGATTATTTTCTCTCCGGTTCTTTGTAAAAAACTCGCTTGCGCTCGGGTTTGTGGCTGAGCCGGGTGACGTCAGTGTGGCAGTGCGGAGTCAGGCGCGGCGGCTCCCTATAAGCCGAGGAGCTGTCCGGGTGCTGAAACGGCCCCGAGCAGCTCACCAGGCGGACTGGGAGGAACATGCTGTGGACCTCCTCTGCCATATAAAAAGGAGGTAAGACTGCTTTTCCATTCAATTTACTGGAAAGTTCTAAATTGCGTGTTTTTTCCTTAATTCCTAGATAAGAAGAAAAAGACTGTTTGGCAATCTTATATCTATAGAATAACTGAATAGCAACCTGCTGCTCTTCAACCAATGTAAGGACACTATATATGTACATATAGAATTGAATCTATGATTTATACCACTTGCTGTTGGATATTTATAACCATCATTACATATGGATAACCATATGTAAGAAGCATGGAAAAAGTTAAGGTTTTAGTGTCAATACCCACATCAATGTAAAGTTAACTAAGCCTGATATTTTGTTTCTTTCCTTAATGTATTGTTTCTTCTCTTAAAAACTAGATACAAAGCCAGAGATATAATTTATATGTTTAATATTATTAGCAGTAGGTTTCCAATCATTTGAAGGCTGTTGAACACATTAGTCATAGAGACAACCAATTTTGGAACTAGTTCTTCTTTTTTCCTCTGACATTTATAAGAGTTCAAAATTAATAAACTATGTAAAATTATTTTCTGAACTAATATGCTCTGAAAGGACTTACATTGTTATTTCCTAGTTATAGTCCCAGGAAAGAAAGATTAGAATTATCTTGAGAACATTTTTTTCTTTTATTCAGGGTGCAATATTATCTCGGGTTATAGGTTGGATATGACTGTGAATTACAGAGAGTTGATAATTTTGAATTACCATGAGGAAAGCCTTCATAACTGTGTAAGCTATTATTATTATGTTTTGGTTGAAAGAGGTTGTAGAATATTTTGCTGAACAAATGGGACATATTAATTTTTTCTGTATCTTAACTAGTGGAATTGCTCAAATTAGATATATCCCCCTGTATTTGTCAGGGTTCCAGTCTTAATTGCAATAGAATAGACATTTTAGCTTATGAAGCAGTAGTTCAAATTGTATATAGGATGTTAGAGCTGTTGAAACCTTCTTCAGTATATAGAAGAACTGCTACCTGGGAAAGAAATCCCTTGAGTCTTACTCAAAGGCAATAACTATGTCATCCAAACTGAAATCTTATATATAACCAGAGGATAGCATATATTAGGCTGTGGTTTAAATACCTGCATTAAATATTCTGCCCCAATTCCATAGGAAAGCCAATCTACAAGATAAAGATCTTTTATAAGATAATGATTTTAAATACAAGCACATAACTCATGTTAAGAATACCCTAAGATAATGGTTTTGAAGAAAGTAAGTTCACTAAGGTTCTTAAAATTACTATTTTAAATGCCAATGTTGAAAATAGATAAAAATAAACTCATCCTGAAAAAATATAAAGAAGAAATTATAATGTACTTTTACTTAAATCTAAGAATCTATGAATAAAATTTCTTATTGTAAACTTAAATTCATAGTAAATATTTCAGAAATTTTCTATGACATGCCTTTAAAGATCTTTTCCTTTCAGTAAATTAAGTTTAATTAATGGGAATCATTTTAATGATTATATGCAATTATGATAAAGAAATTTCTTTAACTGCAACCACTGTTAGGGTCTAAAAACTGAAAGCATTACTTAAATATCAAATGATGAAAAATGATATTTTCTACAATTGATATCTAAGCTAACAGAATATCATACCCACTAAACTAAGCTTATATGTCACAAAATCATGATGCAAGTAAGATACCATGAACAAACTTGTGAGCTTTCCTCATATTTATTTGTAAAAAATTGCAAATATTAAAATAGTCTTTCAATGTTAGCAAGCTGAATGTAAAACATGTAAAAAATAATCCCCTTGCTAATTCATACATGAGATTATAAAGCATTGGAGGAAAAAAATGAATGAAGACTTTTAAGTAGGAAGAATTCAACATATCGTCTGTGTTTATCTAAATTGGAAGTTACAGAGTGGTTATTTTAAGATTTTCTAACAGTATGAGTCATTTAAGATTTCACAGGTCCACACCAAAATAGACACAGACATAAGTCAAGCTGCATCTGAACACTCACAAGTTCAGAAATAGACTGGTTAAGAAAACTTATGTTCTCTCTGTAGCATCTGTTATTATTTACTATGCATTCTTGAAGGCTGATGAAAAATATAACTATGATTGCATTTTGCAATACAGTCACAAATAAAATGATTAGAAGAAATATGGAACCCAGATACTGTAAAAGTTTACTTTTTCAGTAAATTTACACAGAAACTTACTAGGTTAGCCTACTAGCTGGGACCAGAGAATGTCTGGAGCTTATTAAGATACAGACATTTTTAAATTGTCAATTGGGTTTGGTGTCAGAATGAGAGTAAGTTATTTCTGAAGAATGCATGTATATAGGACCATCCACAAGTATGATTCAGTATGATTGACATAAAGATGCTGTATTACTTCGTCATATATAATATCACTGCTGTGGTGTTTCTACAACAAAATTAAATGGACAATTCAGGAACTAAATCACATGATTTTTTATACAACCATAAGAAAATCATTGTGTGTGTGTGTGTGTGTGTGTGTGTGTACATGCATGTTTTAAATTAAGCCAACTAATTCTTTTTTGGCCAGTGACTTTTATAAGAATGTCATACAAGAGAACTAAAAATCAGCTTAGAAATTTTTTATTAAACAGCAAATGCATACTAAAAAACTAATACATGTTTTGTAAATTAAAAAATAAAATTTGAGAGACCTGATTATCAGTGTTTTTGCTATTATTTTAACAAAGTGAATGCCATGCAAACTTGATGCAGTTGAATAACAGTTGTGTTAGATTCCTGTAGTTACTCTGTGGGGGTTATATAGGAAATATGTATGGCTTTTAAAAAGAGTCATCCTAAGTTTAATGTGAAATAATGTCTGCTATATGTTTTCCCTCAATGGTCAGTTACTTCTTTTGCTATAGTGTCTTCTAGTTTTTCATTTCTATTAACTCATATTTTCTATGCTTTAAGGACATCTTTCAAACATGGCAGAAGCTAAGACTTACTGGCTTGGAGCAGCCCTGTCTCTCATCCCTTTAATTTTCCTCATCTCTGGAGATGAAGCAGCTTCATTTCAGCGAAACCAGCTGCTTCAGAAGGAACCAGATCTCAGATTGGAAAATGTCCAAAAGTTTCCCAGTCCTGAAATGATCAGAGCTTTAGAATACATAGAAAAACTCCGACAACAAGCTCACAAAGAAGAAAACAGCCCAGACTACAATCCTTACCAAGGTGTCTCTGTTCCCCTTCAGAAAAAAGAAAATGGTGATGAAAGTCACTTGCCAGAAAATACAAGGGATTCCCTGAGTGAAGATGAGTGGATGAGGATAATATTTGAAGCTTTGAGACAGGCTGAGAATGAGCCTCAGTCTACACCAAAAGAAAAGCCCTATGCCTTGAATTCAGAAAAGAACTTTCCAATGGACATGCCTGATGATTACGAGACTCAGCAGTGGCCAGAGAGGAAGCTCAAGCACATGCGATTCCCTCCTATGTATGAAGAGAATTCCAGGGATAACCCCTTTAAACGCACAAATGAAATAGTAGAGGAACAATATACTCCTCAAAGTCTTGCCACACTAGAGTCTGTGTTCCAAGAGCTGGGGAAACTGACGGGACCAAACAACCAGAAGCGTGAGAGAGTTGATGAGGAACAAAAACTTTATACAGATGATGAAGATGACATCTACAAGGCCAACAACATTGCCTATGAAGATGTGGTTGGGGGAGAAGATTGGAACCCAGTAGAAGAGAAGGTGGAGAGTCAAACCCAGGAAGAGGTAAGAGACAGCAAAGAGAATGCAGAAAAAAATGAACAAATCAATGATGAAGTGAAACGTTCAGGGCAGCTTGGCCTCCAAGATGAAGATGTCCGGAAGGAGAGTAAAGACCAACTCTCAGATGATGTCTCCAAAGTAATTGCATATCTGAAAAGGTTAGTGAATGCTGCAGGTAGTGGGAGGTCACAGAATGGGCAGAACGGGGAAAGAGCAACCAGGCTTTTTGAGAAACCACTTGATTCTCAGTCTATTTATCAACTGATTGAAATCTCAAGGAATTTACAGATACCCCCTGAAGACTTAATTGACATGCTGAAAACTGGAGAGAAGCCAAATGGATCTGTGGAACCAGAGCAGGAGGTTGAACTTCCTGTTGACCTAGATGACATCTCAGAAGTCGATGTAGACCGTCCAGACCTGTTCCAAAATAAAATGCTCTCCAAGAATAGCTACTCCAAAACACCTGGTCGAGCTGTGGCAGAAACCCTACCAGATGGGCTCACTATTGAGGACATTTTAAATCTTTTAGGGATGGAGAGTGCAGCAAACCAAAAGCCTCCATATTTTCCTGGTCAGTATAACCGAGAGAAAGTTCTGCCAAGATTCCCCTATGGTCCTGGAAGATCTAAAGCAAACCAGCTTCCTAAAGGTGCCTGGATGCCAGATGTGGAGAACAAGCAAATGGCATATGAAAACCTGAATGACAAGGATCAAGAATTAGGAGAGTACTTGGCCAGGATGCTAGTGAAATACCCTGAGATCATGAATTCAAACCAGGTGAAGCGAGTTCCAAGTCAAGTCTCATCCGAAGATAATCTACAGGATGAGGACCAAATCGAGCAGGCCATCAAAGAGCATTTGAATCAAGGCAGCTCTCAGGAAACTGACAAACTGGCCTCGGTAAGCAAAAGGCTCCCTGTGGGGCCCCCAAAGAATGATGATTCCCCAAACAGACAGTACTTGGATGAAGATCTGCTAATGAAAGTGTTGGAATACCTCAACCAAGAAAAGGCAGAAAAGGGAAGGGAGCATATTGCTAAGAGAGCAATGGAAAATATGTAAGAGTTTTCATTAATTGCCCTACTTTATTCCTCCAACCCCAAGAAAACCCCAACATTTCTCTTTAGTGTGTTGACTTCTATCCTGTTAACACTGTAATATCTTTAACTTATGTACAGGCAGATGATTCAATTTCACTGGGGTATCTGCTTCACTTACTCTGAGCTGTTCTCTTGTGTATGGATATGTGTCAATGTTATGACTTCTGGATAAAAAATTTAATCATATCCCTTATTCAAGAAAGATATCTGTGATAGTGTTTATAGTGTATTTAATGGCTGTGGCATTGTTGATGCTCACTTATGATAAAGAGTGTCCTACATTTCTCTTGAAAGTTTTTAATATTGATTGAATTATTTTGTTACTGTCTGTAGTGTTTTGTGAAGTTCTGGAGCAAAAAAAAAATAAAGCATTATAAATATATAGTTTTATTCATAAGGCCTTTTCTATTCTGTGTTTAATTGTTGATTAATAAATGTTATTTCTCGACAACTGTGGACTATTCATTCTGGAAACCAGAGACAATGACTATGGAGCCCAAAGAGAAGATCTTTATCTTCCACAGCCAATCCAGGTAAGAAATAATTGTAAACATATTATTAAGCTATGTGCTAATAGAATGCAATGTCCTCTAACAGCCCACTGCTTAACACTTGCCTATGGTTTTTCTCACATATACGATTTATGGAATAAGACTTTATTGTCATAGTTATACCTTGCACCCTTGATTTATAAATAAATAAATACATTTAAGTCTTCCATACCCATAACTGGCTTTGGGGGGAAAAAAGTTTCATTCAGGGCAATCAGAAATAACTACAGACTTGGAAGGGACTTACATATTTCCAGATCACCCTGGTCCTCAGAAGACAAGGGTGATACCTCTCTTGTATGATTTGAGAGGGGCTAAAGGACCCTCAAACTGTCAGGTAAGTGAATGAGCACAGGCAGAGTGGAAAACACCAATTGCCTTCTCTTTTGTCTTAGTCCTTGAGAGAATCCTGAGGGCTACGCAGTTTGTGATTGTTACAATGTATATCATGTTGGGGAATGATATCAGCATCCTCACATATCAACAGGGAATCAACATTAACCACAAAGGCAGCAGCCACAAGAATATTTACATAGCAACATTTACATAGCAACTATTACAACAGTAATAGTCATAAAAGAAACAAGGAAATAAATAATTACTATTTACTGGATGCCTACTATGCACCAGGCACTGTACTAAACACTTTACCTCATTTAGTCTTTAGTAACACACTCAAGGGTCTCTTATTATCACTGTTTTACATGAAGAGAAGCAAAACTCAGAAAGGTTAAGTAACTTTCCCAAAGTTACTTGGTGTTATGAGTTACCAAAGCCTGAGTTCTTCATCACTTCACTACATTGTCTTTATGGGAAGTGCCCTGTCAGCTGAGTTGGGACTTTGGAAGTGGGTTGGTAAGAGACTCATGAGGTCTCAGTGTGGGTTACTTCCAAGTGACACACCTGTGGTATATATGTATGTGTATGTGTGTGTGTGTGTGAACGTGCATGCGCATGCCAGGGGTAGGGAGGGGAGGCGATCCTTGAAGGGTCAGAAGGTAAAAAGAGGGCCTGCATACATTGAGGAAAACACAGAAGGTAGGTTTTTCTACTTCATAATTTTGCCTAGACTCTTTTCTAAATTATCACACAATTTTGTGGAAGTCTAGAATCTGTTAAGTGGAAGAGATGTTAGAGATAAATTACCTCTACAGTGTTTCTAATTAACACCTAATCAATTAATACTAAATACTTTACTCAAATACTTTCTATATAGAGACTACCTCACTAGACAGTATTACAAATTAAAGATTATGGGGACATCCAGGATATTTGGGTAGTTTAAGGTCTAGGTACATACTGTATGCCATGCTTGGCAGATGCCCACATATATCTTCTGCCCTTTATATATTCTTTTCAACTTCCTGTTTCATGCGGGAAGTCATTCCTAGTATTCTAAGTCAACCCCGTGACTATCTCCATGCCAACCCTAAGCAGGAATGAGAATGTGGCACATGACTTCACCCAACAGAAATGCTTTCACTGATGTTTGGACATTCTATGCAGAGGTTAAGAATTGAACACATTTTACTGGACATGATACAGCTGTGTCTCTAGGCTGGAAGTTACACACAAATTAGTGGGATGGCAAACCCTGCATTCATTCTGCTACCATGTGGTACTTTTTTCTTAAAGTCTCAGACTTGAAATTCCATGATTCTCTAAGATGACATTGTAGGCATCAGGATTGGCCATTGAGGAGCTACTTTAATTTAGGGTGTATATTCGTTGCCTGACTTCTTTCTAACACCAGTCAGCAAGCATCTCTACCTTTTTTTAATACCATCAAATCCCCAGCTACTGAGTCATCAGATTTATTTCTGATCCAATGATTTTTTTCAGAAGTGCTTTAGTACATTGCTCGCTAGTGTAAGACAGAAAGCTCTAAGTACCATTTAAGAATGTAAATGACAAATTAATTGGGATTAGAGCAACACAGCCTCTTTGTCTGCCCAGAAGCCTCCTTCAGCAGAAGTCAGGGAGTAGTCTGAGCTCTTCAAACAGATGTTCTCTGCAGGCTACCACTGCAAGAAGAAGACATTGCCTGGGCACTAATACTGCACCCCTTGTGGGAGTCCCTGCCTCCACTGGAAGTCAGATAGAAGCCTACCAATCTCTATGCTCCTGTCAAGGTCCCCCACTTACCAGCCTTCTGTCCCCTTAGCACTCACAGCTGTTCTATACTACCTGCCTCGGGAATAATTAGGACTAACCTGATTGCACCCTTTATGACAAAACTTCCAAGTTATTCCTCATTTGCCACACTCAAACCCCACTAAACCTTGTATATCACCTTTTCTGACCCCAGTTCCTACTCTTTTCCATATTATATGACATTTTTATTATGTCCTTTGATATTTAAGGTCAATCATCAGCAAAATCTCCTGCATCCTCAACCTTTTCTCTGAATATTCTCTTTACTTTCTTGTTCTAAGGGAAACTTTCCTCTCTCCTCTGAGGTTGCTGTTGCCCTTGAAATTCTACCTTACTCCTTTTTACTACTTATGGGACATTATTTTTTCAAGTTTTGTGTGTGTGTGTGTGTGTGTGTGTGTGTTAACACACAACTTTCTTATTCGTGAAAATAATCTTAGATGTACATGGAAGTAAAACCAATTCAAATAAGATACATTAAAAACATGAATAAAGGGTCAAAAAATCCAAGTAAAGTTCAAGCTAAAGTGTTAGACATCTGGAACAGACAAATAATGGCTTTAAAAAAATGAAATATATTTGACAAATAACCTTGTATAAATTTAAGAGGTACAACCTATTGATGTGGTACTTTGAATGTCATGTGTCATTCAGTACCCACCCATTACCCCTGGTTGTTGCATTTACTCCCTGCTCCAGGTGACTCACTTGTTAAAGATAGTAGCTCCTGCTCCCTTCACTTCTTTTAACACTGCTCCTTCATAATACTTGTCCATTTCAATATCCCTGAAGATGATCTTTCCAATCCTTTCCAGTCACCATCCTCCATCAGCTATTTGCTTGCAGGTCTTCTTCTTAGCAATAACTGCGACCTAACCTAAATCTAAATCCTAAACATTTTACTCTAACGACTACCTTCTACATTTCCAGGGCGCTTCCTCTAGGACCTGAGTTCCAATAATCACCCACACCCACACATGAGATGTTACTCATGGATCCTAACATCTTTCTACTCTCTCCCATCCTCTTTATTCTTCACCACCCACCTTGCCAGTCTTAAATTTCATGGTTTCATCATTATACTCCTTGTAAACCTGAACTCTCTTGTGTTTCATTGTAATTTCTTTGTTAATCTAGGAATTCTGGTTAAGTCCAATTCTCTACCCACTCTTACCTTTTCTCCTACAACTGAACATCACAGGTAAAAGACACACAACCACACTGATATCACTTTAAATTCATGCCTACTGATCTCAAGTGGTCCATAATGCTGTGCTGGAACTCTAACATACCCTTGTCTACTCAGGCTCTTTCCCTTAGACAGTAATTTCATACTTCCCCTCTAGCCACAAATATTCGACCCTGCCTCGACAATCTATAAGCGCATGATTACCTTGCTTCCTGTTTCACTGAGAAAAATGAAGCCATCTGAAGAGAAGGTCTACAGAATCCCATCTCCATTTTTAAAAATATTTTATTTGTTTATTTGACAGAGAAAGAGAGAGAGAGAACAAGCAAGGGGATTGGCAGGCAGAGGAATAGGGAGAAGCAGGCTCCCTGCTGAGGAAGGAGCCAGATGCAGGGGTCAATCCCAGGACCCTGGGATTATGACCTGAGCCAAAAGCAGACACTTAACCAACTGAATCCCTCCAAGCCCCCAACCATCTTCATTTCTGTTTACCTCCCTGCCTCTGTAGTGATACATTCCCTGCTTTCCTGCTCTTGTGGGTAACTGTACTCCCATCTTTATCAAACCTTCCACCTGTGCACTCAATTTACTTAAAATTAAGTAAGCCCTCTTGCTTACTTAAGAAACTTGCTTGAGAAATTCTCCCCTTTTTTGTGCATCAGCTTTGTTCTCTCTACTGGATGATCTTTGTCAATATACAAATAGTTTGCAATTTCTTTCACCTGCAAAACCAAGGAAATACCTAAGAAGCAAGCAAAAACTTCTGATTCTGCCTGCCCTTACACCAATGCTTCATGCCTATTCTTCCCTGGGGGGGAAAAATAAACACCAAAACTCTTTAAAGAGTTGTGTGTACTTAACCAAATTCTTTTCTCACATCTCAAATCCCTTTCAGTCAGGTTTTTACTTCTACTTCTCCACAGAAACGGCTTCTGTTGAGATCAGCAGTGACTTCTATATTGCTAGGTACAATGATCAAGTCCAAGTCCTTATCTAACTTGTTCTAGCAGCATTTGGCATTGTTAAACACCTTATTTTCTTGGTATTCAGGCCACTGCACATGCCTGGCTCTCCCTCTACTTCACTGGCTACTCTTTCTCTTATCCTTTACGGTCCTTTTTTTTTTTTTTTTAAATCTCTTCAACCTCTGAACATTGGAAGCTGGCACTCAGACTTTGGTACTCTTCTCTTTCCTTTCTGCTCTCATTCCTTAGGTGAATCTGTATGTCCAGCCCATAATGTTTCCCTGAACTCCACACTCTTTACTTCAACTGACTAGATGACATCCCCATTGGATATCCAATAGATATCTCACATGTAACTTGACCATAGAAGAACCCCTGATTTCCCACACCTTGACAAACTTCTATTTCCTCTCACAGACTTTTCCATCTGACTTCTTCATACTAAAACCCATGTTTTTGTCTGTAACTCTTCTCTTTATCTTATAACTCATTCATGAACTGGCATCCAATCCTATTGTTTTGACTTCAAAATAGATCTACAAACCAACTTCCTACCACCTCCATTATCATCAACATGCTATCAATTATGATCATCTCTCACCTGGATTATTGGAATATCTTCCTATTTGTTTCCCCTGCTTCCGTTCTCCTTTCAGTGAAACCTGAACACAGCAACCAACATGATCCAATTATAATCCAGATCAGGATCTGGGTATCTTGATGATACCCAGGAGTGAGAGCCAAAGTTACTGCTATGATCTATCAGTGCTTACCTGGTCTGGCTCTGAACTCATTTCCTAGTGCTCTCTTCATTATGCTCTCCTTTCTATGGGCACTGGCCTTCTCAGTTCCTTGAATATGCCAAGCATACTCCCACCTCAATACTTTCCCATTTGCTGTTTCCTCTTTCAGAAGTGCTATTTCCCAAAATACCTGCATGTTTTTCTCCCTCACCTATTTTAAGTTTTTGGCATGAATATTGACTTCTCAATGCCACTCCTCCTCAAATTTCAACTCCTACATACTTTTCCTGTCTCCATTCCTTGCTTGACCCTTTCCTTTACCACACACTACATTGAACATTCTTTTTTTTTTTTTTTAAGTAGGTTCCACACCCAGCATAGAGCCCAAGCTGGGACTTGAACTCACCACCCTAAGTTCAAGACTTGAGTTGAGAATGAGAGCTGGACCCTTAACTGACTGAGCCACCCAGAGGCTCTCTACATTTAGCATTCTTAGTTTACAGTGTTATCTTATTTACTGCCCACTCCTCCACCACTAGAATGTGATCTCTCTGGAGGTAGCTGTTGTTTGCTCTATCGTGGTTGCACCTCTAGCTCCCCAGAAAGTGCATAGAAGCTAGTTATCAATGAAATTAATGAGTTGGGAATGAGAGGCAAAAGTCTTGAACAATAAAACAAGGTAAATCCTTGTTGAAAGAACAAAGAAATAGTAATTTTATTACATCAGTATATATTTAGGACCCACTTAAAATTTTTATATAATGAAATTAATGAAATAAAATTCCTGATCTAGATTTCAGCGTCCTTCCTTACCAAGTCTTTCATCTTTGCCTAAAGGGAACATAACAGGAGCACTGAAGCTCAGTTACTTCTGTGACTTAGCAGGAAGAGATAGGTAGAAGTTGTCAGCTTGTGACAAGTGGGTCCAGAGAGTTCTCCAACTGAAGCATTATCAGAAGGGCCTATGCCATGATTAGGCAATCCTTTAAGATGGCGTTATTTTCTAGCACTACAAAATTATAGCTATTTTGGTATTTTTATCAATATAGGTAAGAATTATAGTTATTTTACTCGATAGAAGAAGATTACTGTTATTAGAAATGCTATGGAGATTAGTCACATGCTGATATAAGCTAAGCCAGGGCAAATACATTGCTACTACAGCAGGTAAAGCTATTTATGCTGTGACTATTATTCCTGACAGTTGGAAGGCTAAGAAGCCCCATGGGTTTTGATCAGGAAACTTCTGAAGGTTGAAAAGAACCAGGAACTGAAAAGCCAGTGGAGTTTTCCTGGAGAGTTGAAGACTTTTGCTTTGGAACAAAGATGACAATTTGTCTGCAAGTGTTCAGACAGTATATACCTTTCATCGGGTTCATTATAGCAATCTTCAGCAAGTTTTTCTGGAGGGCCAAACCCGCATGTGTATTTATAGTTAATTTACATATTATTTACATATGCCCATAGCCACTCTGTCTACCGTTCTCAGGACATTTTCTTTCTTTTTTTTTTTTTAATTCATTTTTTTAAAAATTTCATTTCTTTTCAGCATAACAGAATTCATAGAGGACATTTTCAAGTAAGAAATGTATTGTCGATACCTTGAGGTTTGTTCTATTGTCAGACTCTTTTTTTCCCCCCCCTTGAAGCCCTTTCATTAAATCATTATCATTGATGTGAATTCTGGTCATCATTGGGGAACAGTGGGTGATTGGGTGGAAGGGTTGGGTGAAGGAAGGGCTATAGTCTGGGCTTAAGACATAATGATGTAAACCACCTTGGTTCTTTCTGTTGCTTCAAGACATATTGATATCTCAATGCTTTTGCTTCCTCAGTCTGATGGACTCTTCCAACACTGTATTTGTTCTTTAAGGTTTAGTGGACATGCTGCTGTCCCCATTAAGAGTGCACTGATTCCTCCTTTTCCTCGGCTGTCATAGTGATTTTCTTTACCTTCAATGTTTATTTCTCTTGTTGTGCCACATAGCCATGGTTAGTCATGTTGACCTGTCTGCCTCATCTGTTGAATTATAAGCTCTGAAATCAGAAGCCTGCTCTGAATATCCTCTCAATATCCTCTACAGTGCCCAACCTCTGTCCCTCTCAAGTGAGCTACTCAATAGCTATGTGGTGAATAAACGTACAGATGTTATCAAGCGTACTTTCTTCTTTGTTGTTTTGTGCTTTATGGAGTCCCTTCACATGCCCTTGTACCCTCAGCTTGTTTAATAGAGAAGAGGGAAGTGAATTTCTTACTGTGCGTCCCACATGGTCATCTGAAGGGGCTCTTTGACCTTGGTGTGAAATCTCAGAATGGTGCCATGGTTTATGCTTTAAAGAATATCTAATTTAATATTTAACTGAATTTGAGTTTGAGTCCAACCCTAGATTCCCATATGGGCATCCCTTTTTTAGTTGGCATATTCCTAATCCTGACACCTAGAGACACTCAAGAGCTTGCTGTTTCAAGCAATTAAGTTTTCACACATGTATGATAAGGTGAGTTTGGACTGCCACATACTAATCTAGGTTATCTCATATTGCCTGTAGTGTCAATTCCTATATCAGAGCTCCAAGACCATTCAGATTTTAGTTCTAGAAAGTCTTCTGACCTACCTAAGGCATTGGAACATTTACTAGGAGAAGAGGCTTTTGGGCTAATAAACAAAACAAAAGAGTCAAATCCTGGCTTTGCTCCTTCATTTGGTCAGGTACTTAATCTGCTCGGATCTGAGGTAGGGATTATGTTCTCCTCTTAAGGCTGTTGCAAGGATTTATCAGTGAACTCTGTGAAGTGGCTTTACAATGCCTAGAACAAAGTAGTTTCTAGATATATGGCAGAACTTCCCAACAATTAATCAACAACAATTACTAGCCATTTGCAATGTTGCAACCTAGTATTAGACATTATGTAAAAAGAGGGATATAAAGGATACACATAATGTATTTCCACAAAAATTGACCATGTTGTGAAAGCACTTTTCCTCCATTTACAAACAGGATTACTTCTCCTGCTGCAGCTGTTTTAGGAAAAGTGCTTTCTGATTAGCAACAAGTTCTGATTCCAACTGTCATGGGTTCCAATTTAACTGGGGCCATTTCATGGGAACTGAAATGTTCAAAAGTCCATAGGTGGCATAAACCAACACTTCAGGTTTAAGCTTAAAATCCCAATTCATGCTGAAGTTCAGGGAAAACTAATGAGATCAAGTTCGAGTTTCATATGACTGTCCTTTCTACACACTGCTTCAAATTCCATCTTTTTTTTACAATGAATTTTCAATGAGATGATAAAGACTTTAATCTTGGTCTTATTTGTTCTCTACATCCCACTGATGACACAATGATAAATTAACCTCTATAGATGTTACACGAACATCTACGAACCACGGTGTTTGAAAATGCAACGTAGATTTTAAAAGAAACAACATAATCATTCCTTTTTGGTTGTTCCATACATAGGCATTGCACAGTGAACTGACTAAAAAATAAATAAGGCAGAAACCCCTCCCCTCTCCCCCTTAATGATAATCCCACAGTTCAATTCATTTTGAAACAACAGGTTGCTATGGTAGCAGGAGAGTCAGGGTTACAGCATTGAACCATTCTGCAATGTGAAATCAGTGCTGTGCAGGAGGTATTTCAAAATTCATGAGCCTGGTGGAAGCAATTTTGTGCTTTAAACTTCAGGCTTCCTGCATTTTTAAAAAAATGAAAATAAGAAGGTGGCAGTGCCCACCTGAGCCTCTGCGGTGGCTTAGCCTCCTTTACAAAGTTTTAGGTGAAGTAAGCATCATCTGTGCTTTTTATTTATTGAGCTTAAGATTTGATTCTGGTAAGACTCATTATTTATGGAAAGTTGCACCCACAGAAAATGAATTAGAAGAGTTTCTAATTTTGTGCTCTTTATTTCTATTCCTATCCAGTTAGAGCTAAATTAAAGTTTTAATTTTTTTTTAAACATTTTATTTATTTGCCGGAGATAGAGAGAGTACACACAAGCAGGCAGAGAGGCAGGCAGAGGCAGCGAGAGAAGCAGGCTTTCTGCCGAGCAAGGAGCCCGATGCAGGACTTGATCCCAGGACCCTGGGATCATGACCTGAGCCAAAGGCAGCGGCTTAACCAACTGAGCCACCCAGGCGTCCCTAAAGGTTTAATTTTTTAAAAATGTGTATGTTTGGATATACTCAGACTGTATTATGATTGGAACCACTGAAGAACAGAGTTCCACATAATTAAAATTGTTCACCTTTGAGTCTATCAATTATGTGAAAAATCCTTTTTAATATGATATATGTAAATATTTGATATATGATATATAATATGTGTGACAATGTACGTGAATATGTTATATACATGTACATATGTATGTACATTAAAAAGGTGTTCACATAATGAACAGACTCGTGTGATATACTCCACATATGTTAATCTTACATGTCCACATATGTAAATATACATTAGTATACTGATAATTTGTTCTACATATTTAAAATATTAGTAAGTTTAATAATTGCTAATATCACCTAATATGCCTTCTGCATTCTTTCTTCATATGGAATTATTTTCTTTCCTTTACCTGACTGAAATAATAACTTGCATCTTATGCATGAAGCTGTGGCTTTAAAGTTAAAGAAAAATAGCTATGAAGAGATAAGTAAACCCGATTTCTTGAATGCATAGTTTCTTCTTATTTGTTGTAAACTGGAAGTATTTGGGGACTAGAGGTGCAATTGGGCTAGAGATGTGCATACACTATGCACATGGAGATGCTCCAGTAGGGATTTCAGTGGAGGAAGGATGTTCCATGATGTTTCATATCTCAGTGACCTATCAGACTCCATTCCCTTCATCTGGATGGTCCTTCGTCTTGTCTTTCTACCAAGCTTCTGTTCACTCTTTGAGCTGCAACTTTGTGAAGACTTTCCAGATATTGCTTTATTTTATTTCCCTCCTTATACATGTTGCCTTCACCATCCTCCCAGAGTTAGTCTTTTTTCTTCTTTGTAGTAACTACTCCTTCAATAGCACATACAACATACCGTTGTAATTTCCTGTTTATGGGTAACTCTATGATGAAATATTGAATTTCTTAAGGACAGGGAATATGTGGTGAGAAACTATACTTTTTTTTTTGTTATTGTATGCTCAGCGTCCTATTTCCTCTTTCTTCTTGTCATACCACCACACTTTGCTTTGGGAACTGCCTCTCCCCATTTCCTGTATATGTGTTGGGCCCGATAATTGTGGTACCTCCTCACTTACAACCACAAAGCCATGTGGAGTCTTGAGTTTTATCAATCATGGTAGCCCATCTTCTTGTTTTTAGTGATGGCTCAGGGACAAGTATGTGATTGAAGTCAAGCTAATCAGAGTTTTTTTTCCCTAAAAATATATAAGTGGATGCTATGAAATAGAATTTCTTGCGACTTTGAATATTTCATGCCTGTATATATCTATTGCCTTATGGGACTGCCAGGCTTGAGGCCATGAAGGACATGGCAGTCTCGGGGAAGCTGAGATGAGACTGAATTATTACCAGAGCAATTAATAATCTCTGAAAAACTTGGAGAGATCAGACTGTGAGTTAGATCAGCCTGGATAACCAACAGGGCAAGTGGCCTTTGGTTGGGCAAGTGGCTTTTTCCCAGAATGCCAATAGAGTGCTCCAAGAAGCAGACCCTGAGATGGAGGTAGGCATACAATATGTTCATTGGGTGTTAGCTTTGAAAGAAAAAGAAGTGTTGGTTTGCACTTTTGGGGGGCTTCCTGGGTAAAACATAAAACTGGCCTCAGCAAATGCAGGGCAAGGAGAGACTGAAGAAGGAGGCTGGCCACTCCAAACTGGTAAGTGGCAGGTTTAATAAGCAAGGAAACTTACATATGGGGCTTGTCTTGGGCAGTGAGATGGTAGGTTTCTGCATCTGCCTGTCAGAATCTTAAAAGATCATATAGAGGCCTTGACCAGGCTCAGGTACAGTCGTCTGGATGGTCTCAGAAACCCCTAACTCTCTGAAGGCCATGTCCTGGGAACAGCTCCCACTGTGGGAGCAGGAGGCAAACAAAGTAGACATTCCAAGAGCAGGGGAGAAAGTGAAGAGCCTCTGACTGCCAGGTCCATTCATGGGTCAGCAAATGGTCATGACCTCTCATCTACCTCCTCCAAAGGGAGGAAGCAGGATGAGTAGGGGAAACTGTGAGACTGAGATACAGATATGGAAGTCACTGCTGATCCAGTGAAACACTTCAGAGAATGCCTTCTCTCTTAGAATAGTCCTGCATAGGCAGCAGTGGCCAGGGCACCATACCATCTTACTCATGAACTGGCAAGGTTATTTCCTGAAAAGACTGTTAAAATTATTGTATTGAACATCAGGTTAGTTTGTTTTTCTGGTGACCCAGTGATGAAGGCCCAGGAAGATGAGTGGGATAGTTAACAGCAAAATATTTTATATTTTCTTATTTTATATAAATGTAAGTTGAATTTTGTGACCCTGTCATTGGTGTCATTATTATTTTTATTTATTTATTTTTTAAAGATTTTATTTATTTATTTGAGAGAGAGAAAGTGAGAGAGAGCATGAAAAGGAAGAAGGTCTGAGGGAGAAGCAGACTCCTGGTGGAGCTGGGAGCCTGATGTGGGACTTGATCCCAGGACTCCAGGATCATGACCTGAGCTGCAGGCAGTTACTTAACCAACTGAGCCACCCAGGAACCCTATTATTACTTTTAGAGTCATGATGTGCTGCCAGCAAATAGCTACAAAAAAAAAGAGAGCATTTTTGCCATGAGTTTGTCAAAGTACTTCTACGAGATGGTTATTTTTAAGAGTTTACTTTTTTTATTATCTTTTTTTTTTTCTTTTTTGGTGGTTGTGAGTGTTGTGAGAAAGAGAAAAAAAATTGCTATTTCCATTCCTTTTCCTTTGATAATATGTTTCTTCCCATGCATATATATTGTAAATCAAGAACAGAGTGTAAGAAAGAAAATTGGGTCCGTGCAGTTAAAGCCTGTTGGATGCTGACTCTCACCTGAGGATTTCAAAATGATATGATTTATTGATTGCATGTTACAGATTGTAGCTCATGTATTCTTTTTTTTTTAATTAAAAAAAAAATTTTTTTTATAGCTCATGTATTCTTACTGCATCCCACGGCACAGCACCGCTTAGACAGCTTGGCTGACTCTCTGTAATAGAATGCAGCGACCTGAAGCTTAGAAGTCATGTGACTAGGTGAACCTATAGGAGAAATGAGAGCAGGATATTGGAGCTGAAGCCAGGAGAATGAGAACATTGTTTCCTATTTCATTCATTCATTCTACTTTGTTCTGCTTTAATCCATTCATTCATTCATTTTCATTTTGCTAATTAAATCATTCATTATTGGTTGTTCATTAAATATAGGGCACTGTTAGGATGACAAATATAAAAAATAAAATTTTGCCTTTAAGAGGTTCACAATCTAGCTAGGGCAACTACCTTGTAAAAGTGCTTATTTGGGAAAAAAAAACATAAAATAGATGTATACTATGGAAGAGAAGGAATGAGGCATTTAGGGGATAGTCTGTGACAGTTTTAATTTGCCTGCTTCATGAAGTAAATACAAAAACTTGATATGAATAAACAAAGCAACAAAACAAACACATCACATCAAATAAAAAACAGAACTAAGTTATAGACACACCTATGAAATCCTAGAAGCTTTTATTCAAACTGTCCAGTTTTTGGTGGCCTCCCCCCACTTTACGCATCAAGACTCTCCCTTTACCCTCTTTGAGGATTCTGGGGAAATATAAAAAATCCTTGGAATTGGGGTCTTAAGATACTGAGGTGCTGCATTAGCCAGAGGCTGGCTCTGGTTTCTGCTAAAGGGTGATGCTGAGAGCAGAATCTGTGGTAAGTCTGAGTTGCTGCTCATGGACCTCATCTCTCCCTGTGTCTTGGTCCAGTGCTGCTTATACTTTGATGTGTATATGGATCACCTGGAGATCCCATTAAAATGCAGATTCTGGCTCAGTATGTCTGGGGTGAGTCCTGAGATTGTACATCTAACAAGCTCTTGAGTAAGGCTATTGTGGTGGCTGGTCTTGGTGACTGGTCTGGACTGAGTCCTACAGTTTGAATAGCAAGATCCAGGAACATACTGTTTCTAGATTGGGTATGGGAGAGCACAGATGTGCTCCTGTGACCCTATTACTCCTGCTGATCTTATATTAGTTTGAGGTGACTGAGACATAAATAGATTTTTGGGGGGCATGACTAGATTTTTTATTTTTTGCCCTTTCTCTTTCTGGAATCCCTTTCTGTCTTCCACTGCTGCCCATATCTTCCTGGCTCCCTTTTATCTTCTTATTCTAAGAACAATGGGTGAGCAATCAGAAGACTTGAGTCCATGCCCTGGTCACAACTGTGTATGACGGGCACTTTTACATCCAATCTTAGTTTCCTCATTTGTAAAAACAGCCATGCACTAGATGATTTACGGACACACCCAGAAGTATTTACATGTCTATGAATATTTTATCAATGAAGACACTGTTGCCATTGTAAGCTGTTGTATCTGTTTCTCTACAGGAGGATTTACCTGGATTCACATTTATCTCTAATGGTGGAATGAAAGGTTTAAATCCCTGAAAATGGATTGCCTTAACACCAAATATGTAGTGAGTGGGGATAGATGCCCTTCTTTTTTTTTTTTAAGATTTTATTTATTTATTTGACACACAGAGAGAGATCACAAGTAGGCAGAGAGGCAGGCAGAGAGAGAGGGGGAAACAGACTCCCCACTGAGCAGAGAGCCCAATGTGGGGCTTGATCCCAGGACCTTGAGATCATGACCTGAGCTGAAGACATAGATGTAACCCATTGAGCAACCCAGATGCCCCAGATGCCCTTCTTAATGCCTCTAAATGTTCTGTATAAAAGCTTCCTCTTACTCCAAAGAGTACAACTGCTGGTTTTGGATGGGAATAAGAAAAGAGGAAACAATTCTACTGTGTTTTCTTTTTTCAGGAGCATTATTCAGTCTTCTTTAAGAGTGATAGGGACATGGTGGGTGTGAAAGTACAAAGGTCCTATGGGAACCTATCCATGGTCTGGAATGACATCCTGACCCTATGGGAATCAACTCTACTTATTTTAAAAGGAACAAATAGTGACTCATGAAATCTTTGCTAGGTAATAGACATCAGGAAGAACAGTATTTTCTGTTATAAGTTCACAGAATTAATTAATCCAATAGCATACTGTGAACATGGTCTCTTTTCCATCTTCTCTACCTCATTCTGATGAGCAATTTCCTGAGATCAATGGGAACAAACAATTCTTCCAGAGATAAGAAGAGTGAGAATATGAGGCTATCTATCTGAAAAAATAAATTGATTTAAAAAGGAAATAAAGGAGGGAGAATTTTTTTTCTATACTTTTCCCACATCGTACATATATACTACTCCCATAAGACATGACTCAGAGCTGCCTCTGGGACAACAAGAGTGCCTTATATGTGTCTTTGAACATATTAGGTCCTTAAACATTTTATATGCAATGAGGTATTAATGGAGTACCTTGATAGTGAGGGCTTATAACCTATCTAGCCTAAGTGTTAGTCATCAAAGAGAAAGCAACTGTAGATGCTAGGACAGAGAGCCCAAGTGTGAAAATCACCATTGATCCTACTTCCAGTGGCTTGCATGGTATTTGCATGGTATTTACTGCCTAGTTCTGCTACCTGCATCTGGAGCATGAGTCCTTGATCTATGCAAATGTCTCCAGAGCTGGGGATGGGCAATAGGGAGCTCAAAATGGAAAACCCAATGTCCCAGCTTACTGAGAGCAGTATAGGTTTGAGCCTTTTGTCCTGGTGTCTTTTCTATTTAACATTGCTTGAATTTTTTTCCTTTCTAAAAAAGATTTATTTATTTGAGAGAGGGGAAGAGAGAGAGAAGCAGACACTGAGTAGGGAGCCCGACATGGGGCTAAATCCCACGACCTGAAACAAAGTCAGATGCTCAACTGACTGAGCCACCCAGGCACCCCTTGAATTTTTCATTTTTTAATAATGTGTTTAATTAGAAGTTACATTACAATAAATTGGATGTGTTTCAGTAGACCTCTACTGTGTACTTCTAACTTATGCCATGGTTACATAGTTTTGAGAGTCCTGTGTAGAGAACAGAATTCTTTAACATATGGTTAAATCTGAAAGACAATTAGCAGTAACTCATTTCTCTTTCCAACCTTTTCTAGATGTAAGGTAACAACAACTTTCCTTTCAAAAACGGCATGAAGGATGTCTGCAGATGAACCAAGTATACCCACACAAGAGGTTAGGGGAAGCCAACTCTTCCCAGTTTCAGATGGTGTGCAAGAAACATCTGATACTGTTGCCCTTGCTAGCTTTAGTTGCACCACCCAGGGACACCATGATCTTGGCTGTGAACTGTGTGATTCAGAAAGTTGCCCAACTGCCACTTGGTGGGGGTTGAGGTCAATGGGAAACCAGAAACTATAGATTAGGTGAACATGAATATGTATGGGAAAAAGAGACTATTATTCTGCCATAGAATGCTTAGAAAGTTATTCTTGCTATGATTTATGATTTATAATTTATTATATGTTGCAAGTTAACAGATGCTTATTTTGTTTGGTGATGTTTTTTAAACTTTCACAATAAACCTTTAAAACAGAAATGAGCTAAAGAATAAGAGTGAATGCTTAATAATAAATTTGTTGTTAAATTTCTATTTCTCAAGAAAGTTGATAATGAACTTTTAATTTGCTCAAAATGTTGCCCACAATTATCACCCACCATGGGAACTCTAGTAATAAAACTGGCCATAAGAAAACCAGAAGACAAAAATCTTCTGAAGTAACATCAGCAACTATTTCAAAACTCAGTCATTATTTTGTGGACACTGTGCTCTAAGACAATGGTTTAATAGGTGTGGCTGTAGAAGATTTAGTTACATTATCATGACTTTTCATTTAGCTCAAGCTACGGCATTTCTAAAATGATTTGAATTTTTTCCCCCAAGTAATAGTTGTTAATGTGTCAGTTCCATGAACCAAAGGACTTTGCAAATGAATTATGCCAATTTAATGTCCATGTAACTATGTATTTTGATAGAAAACTAGTTAACTAATTTAATGCCAGTATTTTTGTCATTTCTGATGCTTTGCTCCCTCCGATGCCTATGAGTATTTAAGCCTTTAAAAGAACATTCAGAGTTGTGTTAGAGGGATTTTTAGGAAGGAATAGAGTGAAACACATCAGTCTCCAGAGCAAGGAGGTCTACGTTTGGAAGTGGCACAGTGTCACATCTGCATCTAGGTGAGAGCAAGCCATGGAGCCAGCCTGGGTTCAAAGGGTGGAGAAAGGATCCACAGTTGATGGAAGGTGCCTTAAGGTCACATTGCAAAGGGACCTAGATAAAAAGAAGACAATAATTGTGGCCATTTATCAAACTGACACAATTTTTCCTCTTGAAAGTTATACCTACAAATATTATAGATTCTATGTCTGAAATTTGTCTTTAATTATTATTCCCCTTTCCATTCCCATGGTACTGTAGCAGGTTAAGGAAGCCTCATCATATCTCTGTTTAATAGATTCTCACCTATTCTCCTTGCATTCAAATTGACCCCCACTTCAAACCATCCTCTTGTATATAAATTTTACCTAATCTAAATATATCACTCCTTGTTTAAAAGTTTTTAATGATTCCTCATAATCTACTAGATGAAGTGTTCATAATCTATGAGATATCTTGACATTGTAAGGTTCTTCATGGTCTTGTGCCTGTCTCTGTTCCAATTTCTTTTCTCCCACTCTCCAAAATGCTTCTTTGATTGACAGCTCATTATCCTACTTGAAATTCTCCACCAGATATGCTTCTTAATCTACAGAGACTTTAAAATACTGTCCCGTTGCTTAAGGGAAAAATCCCTTATTATCCCCAACTCCTCACTTTGTTAACTTTTCTGTTTGGCAAACACTCATCCTTCAAAGTCTAGCTCATGTCTTATTTCCTCCAGGAAGTCTTCCTTATATCCCCAGATTGTGAGGACCCTTTCTATGTGCTCAGTAATCTTCTGAAGAGTTGTATGGTAGCAGTTGTTGTCATGCTGTATCACAACTAATGGTTTACTTCTCTAACTTGCCTACTAGACTATGAGACCATAGTCTCATAGGAGGTCAGGAACTACATTTTGGAAATCTGTTATCTAGTTATTATTATAGTGTCTAGCTTAAGGGACATTTTTGTTGTGTTTTCTTCCATAGAGAAATGAAATTAGAATACGTGTAATTACACACACAAAAAAATTAACTCTGCTTTGAAGAGTACCAACTCTCTCCTATAATTAATTATTGCTTCTAGAAATTCATTTAAAATTTATCAAACAAGGTAATAACGCAATTTTTCAACAAAGAAGATTATTACTTGCTTGTAAGTGGAGCAGTAGCTCAACTATTAGTTCAAGTTTTACTCTACAACATTTAAAATTCAGGTCAGTTCTTTGATTTGCATTGAAAGGTTTCTGCTATGGAATAAAAAGTGAGCTTTCTAAAGATATTTTTGGTGACAGCGGGAAGGGGGGTGGTAATTTTTTTATAAGAAAAAAGTGTTACAGACAGGATTTTAAAATTTTGATATTAAATCAGGTAATGCTTTATTTTATTATATTTTTTATTTTTATCAACATATTATGTATTATTAGGCCTAGGGGTACAGGTCTCTGAATCGTCAGGCTTACACACGTCACAGCACTCACCATAGCACATACCTTCCCCAATGTCCATAACGCCACCACCCTCTTCCGACACCCCTCCCCCCAGCAACCCTCAGTTTGTTTTGTGAGATTAAGAGTCACTTATGGATTGTCTCCCTCCCGATCCCATCTTGTTTCATTTATTCTTTTCCTACCCCCCCAAACCCCCCATGTTGCATCTCCACTTCCTCATATCAGGGAGATCATATGATAGTTGTCTTTCTCCAATTGACTTATTTCACTAAGCATGATTCCCTCTAGTTCCATCCATGTCATTGCAAATGGCAAGATTTCATTTCTTTTGATGGCTGCATAGTATTCCATTGTGTATATATACCACTTCTTCTTTATCCATTCATCTGTTGATGGACATCTAGGTTCTTTCCATAGTTTGGCTATTGTGGACATTGCTGCTATAAACATTCGAGTGCACATGCCCCTTTGGATCACTACATTTGTATCTTTAGGGTAAATACCCAGTAGTGCAATTTCTGGGTCATGGGGTAGTTCTATTTTCAACTTTTTGAGGAACCTCCAAGCTGTTTTCCAGAGTGGTGTCACCAGCTTGCATTCCCACCAACAGTGTAGGAAGGTTCCCCTTTCTCCGCATTCTGGCCAGCATCTGTCATTTCCTGACTTGTTAATTTTAGTCATTCTGACTGGTGTGAGGTGGTATCTCATTGTGGTTTTGATTTGTATTTCCCTGATGCCGAGTGATGTGGAGCATTTTTTCATGTGTCTGTTGGCCATCTGGATGTCTTCTTTGCAGAAATGTCTGTTCATGTCCTCTGCCCATTTCTGATTGGATTATTTGTTCTTTGGGTGTTGAGTTTGATAAGTTCCTTATAGATTTTGGATACTAGCCCTTTATCTGATATGTCATTTGCAAATATCTTCTCCCATTCTGTCAGTTGTCTTTTGATTTTGTTAACTGTTTTTCTTTGCTGTGCAAAAGCTTTTGATCTTGATGAAGTCCCAATAGTTCATTTTTGCCCTTGCTTCCCTTGCATTTGGCAATGTTTCTAGGAAGAATTTGCTGGAGAAGAGGTTGCTGCCTGTGTTCTCCTCAAGGATTTTGATGGATTCTTTTCTCACATTGAGGTCTTTCATCCATTTGGAGTCTATTTTGTGTGTGGTGTAAGGAAATGGTCAAGTTTCATTTTTCTGCATGTAGCTATCCAGTTTTCCTAACACCATTTGTTGAAGAGCTGTCTTTTTTCCATTGGACATTCTTTCCTGCTTTGTTGAAGATTAGTTGACCATACAGTTGAGGGTCTATTTCTGGGCTCTCTGTTCCACTGTTCAATGTGTCTGTTTTTGTGCCATTACCATACTGTCTTGATGATGACAGCTTTGTAATAGAGCTTGAAGTCTGGAATTGTGATGTCACCAACTTTGGCTTTCTTTTTTCAGCATTCCCCTATTTGAGGTCTTTTCTGGTTCCATATTAATTTTGGGATTATTTGTTCCATTTCTTTGAAAAAAATGGATGGTGTTTTGATAGGGAATGCATTAAAAGTGTAGATTGCTTTAGGTAGCCTAGACATTTTCACAATATTTGTTCTTCCAATCCAGGAGCATGGAACATTTTTCCATTTCTTTGTGTCTTCCTCAATTTCTTTCATGAGTACTTTATAGTTTTCTGAGTATAGATTCTTAGCCTCTTTGGTTAGGTTTATTCCTAGGTATCTTATAGTTTTGGGTACAATTGTACATGGGATTGACTCCTTAATTTCTTTTGTCTGTCTTGTTGTTGGTGTAGAGAAATGCAACTGATTTCTGTGCATTGATTTTATATTCTGACACTTTACTGAATTCCTGTACAAGTTCTAGCAGTTTTGGAGTGGAGTCTTTTGGGTTTTCCACATAGAGTATCATATCATCTGCAAAGAGTGAGAGTTTGACTTCTTCTTTGCCAACTTGGATGCCTTTAATTTCTTTTTGTTGTCTGATTGCTGAGGCTAGGACTTCTAGTA
>PISX010021833.1:0-32826 GCA_004024625.1 Mellivora capensis
TTTTAACAATGTTTATTCTTCCGATCCAAGAACATGGAATGGTCTTCCATCTTTTTATGTCTTCTTCAATTTCTTTCATGAGTGTTCTGTAGTTCCTCGAGTACAGATCCTTTACCTCTTTGGTTAGGTTTATTCCCAGGTATCTTATGGTTCTTGGTGCTATAGTAAATGGAATCGACTCTCTAATTTCCCTTTCTGTATTTTCATTGTTAGTGTATAAGAAAGCCACTGATTTCTGTACATTGACTTTGTATCCTGCCACGTTACTGAATTGCTGTATGAGTTCTAGTAGTTCGGGGGTGGAGTCTTTTAAGAAGTAGGATGTGAATGTCATTGTTCTTTATTGCAGATGTGTCAATTTTGGGTTGGGATAAAATAATAAATAATAATAGGAGGAGTATACAAAATGTGCCAGGCGTAGTACAAGACACTTTTAAGTCCTAAGAAATAGGTTGTTATTACTCCCATCAGACAGATGAGAAAACTGAGTCAGGACTGTGTCACTGATAATGCCAAGATCTGAGCTCTTCCCAAGGCACCATACTTGTTCTCTAGAAAATTGGACCAGAAATTAGGTCCAGTCTTAATTTTTGTGTCTTCTCTTCCTAAAACCCATTTCTGTATTTTTTTCTGTCACTCTGAGTCAGTAGCTAGCCCTTTTCTTGTCCTTGGCATACCTGGGGGGAAAAATTCAATATGACTTAAAAAAAATGAGTCGTTTGTCCAATGTCCAGAGGATTAGTGTCCCCTGGTGAGTTCTAACTCACACAGTCTAGGGACTAGCTCACACATTTCCAGAACTTTCCTTAGAGTTTGCTATTTACTCTATTACCCCTATGAGAGACCTCACTACGTCATCGCTAAAACTTCTCTTTAATGTTTATATTTAATTTTTCAAATTAATTTATGTTCCTTAGGGTAACGTTTTTAAGTGAAAAATGAAAGAAGATAAAAATGAAAATCCTTCAAATTTCAACCACCATAGTAACATTCAACATTTTTCTTTCCACACTTTAGAGGTAAACCATTTTTGAACCATCTTTGAGACATTCAAATTCTGCCTCCTTCATCTGTACACTGGGTCCTGAAACAAGCTGTGCAATGTCTCCAAACCTTGATTTCCTGCTCCTGCAATGGTTGGCACGAAGATCAACTGAGATACTGTATGGGAAGTGTCTGGCACAGTGCCCAGCCCAGAACAGGTCCCTACTAACTAGTAGCTATCAGCACTGCCAGCCAAGTTCAGGTATCTGCACCCAGCTGACGGTAAACGTTGCCAGCTGAATGGAATTGAAAGTGAGTGGTTCATACACACAACTGACAGAGGTTATGAAACCAGTTTGGACAAGTTTTGCAGTTCTTAAAAAGGTTGTAGAGACTCATTGTGTTTGCCAGAATCACAAACCAGTGCCATGGGATACACTCTTCCCAGAGACCTGCTGATTTTCCTTTTGGGGGTGTCAATGTTTAAAAACAATCAGTTGAGTGCCATGTGAGCTCAAGGGACACTTCTTTTTTTTTTTTTAAGATTTTATTTATTTATTTGACATACAGATCACAAGTAGGCAGAGGGGTGGGGGGGGGTGAAGCAGGCTCCCTGCTGAGCAGGGAGCTCGATGCGGGGCTTGATCCCAGGACCCTGAGATCATGACCTGAGCTGAAGGCAGAGGCTTTAACCCACTGAGCCACCCAGGGACACGCTCTTTTCTCTTTTATTTATTGTTTCCCCACTACCTAGAAAACTAGTTGGCATGTAGCGATTTCTCAGTATTTATTATTGAATAAATGGATGAGTAAATAAGCACTTAACAATTTTCTAAAGAGATACACACTATGCCAACATGGTAGTTTTCATGCACTCACTCACTCATAAACATTTATTAAATGTGTACCATATTCTTGGCATCAAAACATCACTGTAAAGGGGACAGATATGGTTTGGGCATGGATCTAGCCGTGGAGGAGCTTCTGGCCTGAGAAGGGAGATAAATTCCAAGGGCGAAATGATATGTGACAAGAGAGGGAAGTAGAAAATAACCGTAGGAATTTTCGGGATGGAGTTTCATGAATTTTCACTTTTAACTATGGGAACCTGAGTGGCAATGACTTTTGAACAGACTCTTGATGGATACCTATATACTTGTTTACTCAGTCAGTTTAGGAAAATAACCAGCCATTCAGTGGATAAATGATTTAGATTTAAAAAAAAAAAAAAAACACCATACAAGTAAATAGTCAATTGAATTGACCAGCTGTGTAACTTCACTGATGAGTTGATTCAGTCAAAACGATCAGTCCTGTTTGGGCACCAGTGCTCCCAGACTTACTTCTCTGGCAAATGAGAAATTTGCCAGCCCCTGTATCTTGTCTCGACTCTCCACACTAAGAGTCCTTATTTCAACAACTCATTAAAACCATGTGCCTGTGCCAAGATCTTTCTTCTTTCTCCCCTCTCCCTCATCATAACAGAGTGATTACGCAATCCTATCCCTTTCTGCCCAGGGCTCATTCTAAAAATGTCCTTTGGCAAATGCTGCCGCCACTGCTGATTGGCACGGGAGCTGGCGAGCCAGCGGGCGGCTGCAGCAGCCGGCAGGAGTGTTTCTCCTGAGTCTAGTTTGGCAAACTGCATCGTCAGGGAAGGGCCGTGGGGCGTTCCCCATGCCAACAGCATGAAGGAGCAGGAGTCAAAGGGAAAGGAGAGAGGGGGAAGCCAAGGAAAGGTGAAATGGCAGTTGAATAGGATGGCAATAAATCATGGACTCTTAAGAGTTCCCAAGAAGCTCTGCCACCAATAAGTCTGATAGGTTCATGTCACAGATGAAGAAACTGAGGTCCCTGAACCCTGGCCTGGTCAGTTCAAGAGCATCCAGCTCTTGGTGGGAACACCGAAGTTGGTAGCAAGCTCGTTTTCCTCATGCCCTTGTGTCTGGTCTCCTGTGCAGAGGGGTGGGAGAGGAGCAGGCGCCTGAGGGAGGCCAGGACCACTTTTCATGGCTGGTGCCTCTCAGCCAGGCTGCCTCCTGACTGATGTAGTGGGTGCACGGTGTTCTGAGCCCAGAAGCAAATGCTGCTTGCAAATGGTTTTTGTCTTTGAGAAATGAGCTCATGAAAAAGAAGGGGTGTCGTGTAATGGGGTAGGGAGCCTGAAAGAATCAGCTGTTCAATGGCACAAAGAAAAATGTGAGGGAGCCTCCTCCTTCGAGTGACAATGGTCACCGTTATGAAGCCCCCATGTTCACACTCCACGTTTTCTAAGGTGAGGGTTGATGTGCACCAAACTGAAGCAGCCCCTCAAATTCCAGTTTTCCCCCCAATTTTTATACCCATTAATTCTCCCAAGTGCCCCAAACCCCAATTCAAATTCAAACCTCCAACCTCCCAGAGACCCACAAGTCACACACGAAACAACACTGATGAATTGTCTGCAGTCCGGTGATGGCCAACTCTCATCTCTTTGTTCTGAGTAGGAGGACCATGCAGGCCAGTGGGCTCTCTCTTCCCTCCCCACTGGGCCCTTCATGGGTTTCTGGGAAAGATTAGGATGGGCTGCTCCTTCCACCTCCTGCAGGCTACAGGAGTCCAGAAGGGGCTCTCAGGCCCTCTCTCAGTTTACTTCTGCCCCACACTGGCTCAGTGGGGAGGTCAACTGTAGGGACACACTTCCTTTCTTGGGTGCCCACTTTGGGAGTGAACACAAGTGTCTGGAAGGGAACACAAGTCTTTCTGAGATCTTTCCCTATTTTTTCCCCTTCTGTGTTCTATTGTAAACCCCTTTCTCACCCTTGGTGGTAACTCCAGATGTGGGAAGGGGTGGTGCTAACTATAGAGGGGAAAGGGAGTGGTGCTGATTCAGTTGGGGAAGGGGATGGTGTTGACTCAGGTTGGGGAGGGTGTGGTGCTGACTCAGATGGGGGAGGAGTGGTTCAATTTCTAGATGGAGGAGGCACTCTCTTTCCAAGATTCCATCAGCATCTAGTCTATTAAAGCTTCTCTAATACTTTTCTTCTTTTCCAGTCTTTTTTTTTTTTTAAATCAAGTTGTGGCAGGCAAGGAAAAAGCCTTTCAGCTTGTATCCCTCAGAATAATAGCAGCTGTCACTGATGGGTGCTTCCTATGCACTAGGCATAGTTCCAAGAGTTTTTTATATTCAATCTGATGCTCACAACTCTCTGAGGGAAGTACTCTTATTCTTAAGCACCTGGTGTCTGAGAAAATCAAGGTGCAGAGAAGTTAAGTGACTTGCCCATGTGTGGGGAAAGTGGCAGGGCCAGCAGTATCTGAAGCTAGCCAGTCTAACTCTGAAGGTCATGCTCCAAATGAGCTCTTTGTCTCTCTGGTTTAGTTCTGCCTTGTGGCCTCTTTAAAACATAGAAGACAAGGTGTTCCTGGGTGGCCAGGCATGGAGTCTACATACACATACACACACAAAACATAAAAACCAAGAATACCCACAATGTGACTTCCCAGGTTCTTCCCATGACCATTTCCCTGGTACTTTGATAAGAAGGGTGGAGGTCATGGGCTATGAGGTACATGTTGGAGACTGAAAGAATATCAATTACCCTTCATAGATTATCTAGTGACTGGATACATCCTAGATATTTTGAGAAAATTAATTTGAAAAGCATGATAAGATAAGACCATTATTTTCATGGAGGGACAGACTCCTATGAATCATGATTTTTTTTTTTTTTAAATGTCTGGCGACTTCTTTGCTTCTGATGCTGCAGCTGGGTTGAGGGGGGTGCTGAAGCAGCACTGGGCAGAGCAAGGAAGACCAGGCAGATGGGTGCATGTTCTCCCCCACTCCAGCCTTTTACCGCTGGCAGATGAGGCCAATCAATCATGGCTACGTTTTTCTGGTGAATCCAGCTTCAGACTTTTATCTCAAACCTCTGCTAATAAAGCAACTGCTACCTGCAGAGAAGACGTGGCATTTAAGACAAAAACCATCTATTCTGGCTAACTTAAAAGTAACAAAAGGGATATAGGCATAGAACAACCCGAAGCTAGGTCATCTGAATGGTAAAATTTGGCGTGCTCTCTGAGACTCTGAGAGCCCACCCATGCTTGCCCTACACCTATTTTTTGTAGTGAGTACTAAAAGCAAATTATTTTATTTATTTATTTATTTACTTATTTAAAGATTTTATTTATTTATTTGACAGACAGAAATCACAAGCAGGCAGAGAGTCAGGCAGACAGAGAGAGAGTAGGAAGCAGGCTCCCCGCCGAGCAAAGAGCCCGATGTGGGGCTCAATCCCAGGACCCCGAGATCATGACCTGAGCAGAAGTCAGAGGCTTTAACCCACTGAGCCACCCAGGCACCCCCTAAAAGCAAATAATTTTAGAGCACAGCTTAGACTTCCAGGCTCCCTGAAATCCAGTTCCAAGAAAGCCCAAGGCCTACTGAGAAAAGGGCATTCCTATCCACTTAGGCTTGACCTCTATCACTAGACTGGCTATCCCCAACCTCATTATGCCCTGTCCCCACCCTCACCCAGGGTAGCATTTATCCCACCACAAGCCTGTGCTGATACCCTTGGGCTACAGAAAGATAATTATGATCCCAGTGACAGACAGAAAACAGGAACAGGTGGACATTACAATACAGCAAAGCTATCATGTAATCCTAACTCACACTTATGTAGGGTTTACTGTGTTTTGGGCACTGTTCTAAGCATGTCACATGCAACTCATTTGGATATTCACAATAATCCCATAGAGATGACTGTATTATTACAGAAGGGAGATGGAGGTAAAGAGAAGTTCTATGACTTGTCACAGGTTGAACAGAAAGGAAGTGCCAATCTGAGCCCATAACCTGGGCATGCTGGCTCCTGAGTCATACTGCTCTTGAATCACTGCTTATTGCCCTTCAATCAGTTATGACGGAAAGCCCCAATCATGATGATAGCTCATCTTATCATAAAATTGTCTTAGGAATGAAAGAGCTGTTCTTTTATACCTGACCACACATCTGGGGTTATGCATGGGTTGTGAAAGGAATAATTGGTATTAGGGTGGGGGGAAGGAAGGACAGATCCATAGAGAATCCACTGCATGTCTGGGAAAATGTTGTGTGTCTCTACATATGCTTTTTCATATTTCTTCCTCTTAGCCCTGCTGTTTTCTCCTCTCACATGTGATTCCTGGGAGGGAAATTGGCTCTTCCAAGTTCACACAACTGGATAGTTGTAGAGTTAGGATTCAAAGCCTACTCAGTCTGCCTTTGGACTCTAAGTTTCCCACTGTACTCCAGGAAGTTAAAGAAGAATATCCTTCTTCAAATGAGAAAAAGGAAGTTGATTTGGCAATATGGAACTCTGGTGCTTTGCCATTTGAAGGACCCCTCTGATATTCAATCCTGAAGATCTAATACTACCTTTTAGATTCACTGAAACTTGGAGATAGATAGTGGGAGAGTGGGGGTGAGAACATGAGATTTTGGCCAGCTTTTGTAAAAAAACAATAATTGGTATGATCCAGGACTATTCTCTCTGGTCCATGACCTAACTCAAGGTATTGTTAGAAGGCAATTAAATGTTCCAGTTGGAAATAAGTTACAATTCAGGGAAGAGAAAGAAATAACAAAGTGTAGAAGCCCCGGTTCAAGATGATCCTTCATTTCGATCAGCTTTCTGCAACTGAGAATGAGATCAGTGTTTTCTACTTACTATATTGGAAAGTGAATAATGGCTTTTTAGAGGTTCTGAAGTTCCATCATTGTCAGGGCTACCATCTAATGGTTTATTTAGAGGGAACAGAAATGCTTTTTGTGGAGAAATTCCATGCCTCTGAACCTGTCTCAACTTACCTTGGCTTTATCAATTTCCTTCCTTCGGGGAAGGCTCTGGTTTCTGGTTGGAGAGATCTCAATATCTTCTCCCTAACTACCAGGCCAAATGAGAAGCTGCCTGACATCTAGCATGTCATTCTCAGCATTGTTTAAAATTGGATTCCCTGATCCTCTGACTTCTGTTGACCTTACCAATCCAAGTTCCTCAAAGCTTCAATTCCACCCATCCATCCATCCCAAACCTCTAGTGAGGGCCTACCCTGCACAACCTGGAGCAACACAAAGCTCAACATGCAGAGGCCTGAGGTTTCAATGAACTCTGCCTGTTTGAAGAACAGAAGCAGACGCTATGGTTGGAAGGTGGGGGAGAAAGAGGGATACCAAAGACTGAGGAAGTGGGCACCATAGTAAGGATCATGGACTTTAATCTAATTATAATCGTACAATAGAAAGTTGCAGAGTTCTAAGCAGAAGGACCCTCTGTGCTGCTTTTGTTTGAAGAAGGCCACTCTAGCTTCTTCCAAGAATGGATGAGAGTGGCAAGTATATCAACAGAGAGCAGTTAGGTGGGCATTGCAACCATGTGGGCAAGATGATGGCATGACTTGAAGTAGGGGGAAGCAGTGGAGTTTGAAATAAATGATTATATTAGGGATATACTTTGTAGGTAGAGCTAACAGAGCTTGCAAGGGGCAAGGGGAAGATGGGCAAAGAAAGAAAGATGTCAGACTTGGTCTGAGTCACTGAGGAGCTTCTGGTGCCATTGGCTGAGAGTGGGCAAGCTGGAGTTTGGGCAAGATTAAAGAATCTAAGGTGCTTCCAGCTTTAACTGTCCTTGACTCTTACTAGAAGCCAAAGACAGGTGCAGTGCTGGCCCAAGCTTAGCCTAGATAGTATTTTAGGTTGTTAGCTGAGCAGCTGCAGCAGTCACAGGAACAAAGCCTGAGTGTGCATGAGGCCATGCCGAGGACTGAGAGGTGAGGACCCTGGCATCTGGGCCAAGCCTCGCGGCGGATTTGCTGAGCTAGCACAGACAGAAGCAGTGATGCTCCTTATAGCCATATCCCACATCATGTCTTTTGCCACCTGAGGGGCACAGAGGTATTAACTGGAAAATGTCAAAAAGCACCTTGAATGTTTTGGTAAAAGTCTGGGCTGGAGAGACCCTCACCATCATTTCAATCACTTTCATTTATACAGTGGTGTTAGGGTTAATTGTGTATGTTCACGTCTTTCCTACTGTTCGTTCCTTACCATCACCAGAAGTAGGCTCACTTGTTCCCATTTTGTAGATAGAGAACCTCTTTTTTTTTTTTTACCCTCTGTTAATTTATTTTTTGTTTTTATAAGTAAACTCTAACCTCAGCGTGGGGCTTAAACTCATGACCCTAAGATCAAGAGTCACACACTCCACTGAGCCAGACAGGCACCCCTAACGGAGAAACTCTTAATGAAATTATATTATGTGCCTAAGAATAGTCAGAGGCTTGTCAAGAAGTAGAAAGATGAAGGGAATAAGGGTCGAGATAAGAGGGTTTTTTTTTTTTTTAAGTTCAGTGTACGCAGTGGAAGGAGGGCTAATATTTGCTTTTAAAGTTTTGGGAAAGGCAAATATTAGCAAAGATATTTGAAACTCAATGAAAAAAAAAAGACCCAGTTCATCATAAAATTTCTTTCTCTCTTTTTTTTATCACAAAATTTCTAATGAACTAGTTGAAGGCTCTAAGCCTTTGTGTCTGTCTGCTCTGCCTCTAAAGGTCTTCTCTTTTGTCCATTTTGAGAATGCCTATTCCTCCTAGCTCATAGATGCCAGGATACTTTTATTACTTCCAAGTCCCTTACTTTCAAAAATTCCCCTTCCTAGGAGAAAAGGCAGGTTTAAGATATCAGATTTAAAAAAAAAAAAGGTTATTATTTATTTATTTATTTATATTGAGAGAGAGAGAGAGAGAGAGAAAGTGAGCACAAGCTGGTGGGAGAGGGAGAGAGAGAGGGCTCTATCCCAGAACCCTGACATGACCTGAGCTGAAGGCAGATGCTTAACCAAAGGCAGATGCTTAACCGATTGAGCCACCTAGGCACCCAGGATATGAGATTTTTGCCACTTGAACCTCTGTAACAATAGCAAATTGAAGCTGAGATGGATACCTGACCCAAGAAGAATCAACTTTCTGTCCAGCCAGTGGAATCTCTTTCTCTCTCCCGAGAGTTTGAACTGAAGGGTCTGTGGTGATGGATTTTAGAGATGAAAAGTCATGTGGAGGTAGGGCTGGAGTCAGCATGTAGTGGGTCAAAGGCCTGTCTCAGGGGATGTTATTATGAAGATCAGGAACCACCAGTGAACAAATGAAGTCAGACTGCACCTGTTCATTTATTCAGGAACATTTGTTGAGTTTCCAGATTCTGTAGATGGGCCCACTCAGCCTTTACTCTTTACCTCTACTCCAATCCTTTCTATCCATTTTTTCTATTCTAAAAGGGGTAGGAAGAAAACACTGTATTTTTGGACTCCTTTGCAACCAGCTTCTGCGTTCAACCAGGTCTTGGGGGGGGGGGGTCAGCCAGAGGTAGGGAAACTGCAGCTTTCGACACACATGGTAGTTGGCATGTTCGGTTCTTCAGGATATGAGGGCTGACTTACCTTTTGGCATCTGGCATCATCCATACTGAGTGGTAGACAGCTGAACTATGGGGTCTCCAAAAGAAAAAAAAATCCTTCAGTTTTCCTGGCTCAGTTGTTCCTGATAAAATATATCTATGCTTAGATCCTAGGATGGCTACAAGGTACTTTGAGCCCTGTAGTAAATTATTTTCTGCTTTAACTGGATAAAGTGAGCTCTCTTGCTTTCAGCCAAGCACCCTGACCCAGTGATGCTTTGGTATCAGGTCTGACTATAATTGAGAGCTTCACAGAAGAGGGAATCTGGGAATCTGAACCGGCTTGTGTTTGAAGGCAGGAAAGACATGGTTAGCACAAGAAGACGGAGCACAACACTGTTAGTTAACTCTACTCAGTGGCCAGACAGGAAGTAATCTCAAATAAAGCACCTCTCAAATGAAAAGTTTTGTTGGGCTTAGAGGTTGATTCTGTGTGGACTACGTTGCTGCAAAAATGTTGTCCAAGTGATCATTAACATCACTTGGGAACTTGTTAGAAATGAAATACCAGGCCCCACTCCCTCACCTACTGAGTCAGAGCCTGTGTTCTAACAAGATCCAGTATTTCATCAGAAAGAATGGTGGGTTAGGTACTTTATACTCTGCTGTGGATCCTAAAGAAAAAAAGAAAAACTGACAAGATCAAATAGGGAAGGAGTCTCAAGTTTATACTATTTAGGCTGGTCTTTTTTTAAAAAAGCATATAAAATTTGGAAAACAAAATTAACTATGCAAAGATATGTATATTTAGAAAGAGCACGTGTACGTGAGACACCCTGAAGATTATATTTCATCAGCATCACAGAAAACTTCCTCTGGCTCAAAGTTTTAAGTTTTCTGTGCAGAGACTTTCTATGGCTGCTCTAAAAAATACTTTATTGCTTTTAGTCACAGGGCTGATGTAAGCAAAAATCAAACGCAGAGACTGATCCTGTGGGCCGTTCTGGTACAACTGAGATCAAATCTAAAAGCTGATTGAGAATGAATGAAAACAGTAATGTAATTAAACATGGTAAGAGTATTATGCCACAGGTACTGGCGAAAGGTATAAAACAAGGCTTCTTGCACCCCACTCACCTGCCATTTGTCAAAGGCTTACCATCAAACCACCTTCCCATTAGGTGGGAACAGGCTCTGAGTTTGATTCATTTCTATACCCTGGTACTTAAGGTAATCTTGTCAGCATGGCTTGCTATGACAGACAATAGATGACTGGTCCCTTCTTCCTTCTGTTCTTTGCTATAAGCCAGAAAAAAGTTTCCTGGTTGGCCCAAGTGTTGAGTGCTGCCTGTGAAATGGATGGTGTGCTGAGATTCTAGAATAGCCAAGAAGTAACAGCCCATCTCCCTGGGAAGTCACAGTCTGTTCATGTTCTTCTGTGAATGAGCCCGTCCCTATAGTTATAGCACGCACCAGGGGAGGAAAAGGCAGGGAGGCGTTTGCTGAGGTCAGCTTTGGCCTTTTGTCTGTGTGTTGTTCTGAGCAGACTGCACGGGGGTGAGGGGTTGGAGTGGAGAAAGAGAGACAAGGAATGCTCTGCTGGCTGGTGCTCCGCACTGCCCCAGCTGAACTGCAGCTCTTTCCGGATACAGAAGACGTCCTTCACCTTGTGATGGGGCATAACAGCTTTCAAGTGCTTTCACTTCCATTAGGATGAACACATGAATAAAACATGATGGTATCAATTTGGCAGGTCTTTCAGAGAGCTTTCGGTCAAATAAATAATCTGCAGTACAACAAAAACTAGGGTAGCAGCAGGTGCGGGGGACCGAGGAGGGATATATGGGAGCATCACACTACTCAGTCTCTGGGTATGGGCCAGGTGATGCTTGAGGTGAGCCAGGAAAAGGAATTTGGAGCTAACCCTGATGACTGGTGATCATTCTAGGCAAGGGGAGGAGGAGAGGGCACAGGCCCTCTGTAAATAATTTAATAACATTAAAGATAAAAGCAGTTTGTTTTGTGAGATTAAGAGTCACTTATGGTTTGTCTCTCTCCCAATCCCATCTTGTTTCTTTTCTTCTCTGGGGGAAGGGGGCTGGGAAAGGGGGGTGGGGTAATGGACATTGGGGAGGGTATGTGCTATGGTTAGTGCTGTGAAGTGTGTAAACCTGGCGATTCACAGACATGTACCCCTGGGGATAAAAATATGTTTATAAAAAATAAAAATTAAAAAAAAAGAAAAAAGCAGAAAACAGATCTTTGCCCAGATATTTGTATCAAAAAGTTATGTACAACAGAAAAACTTTGGAAGCAACCAGTATCCAACAACAGGGAAATGGTTTTGTATATCAGAGGACATTTTACGTTTATGAAAAGTGTAGAAGCTCGGGAACCTGATTATAACATTAAGGTGATAATGGTAGGTTACAGGAGTATGTTTTCAGGGTGACCATGCTGTAAAAGCATTTAAAAATGTAAGATTTGTTTCTTTTTTAAACTTTATTTTATTTTTTCAGTGCTGTTTTTTTTATTAATTTTATTTTTTTAGTGTTCCAAGATTCATTGTTTATGCAACACACCCAGTGTTCCATGCAATATGTGCCCTCTTTAATACCCATCACCAGGCTCACTCAACCACCCACCCCATCCCCTCCAAAACCCTCAGTTTGTTACTCAGAGTCCACAGTCTTTCATGGTTCATCTCCCCCTCCAATTTGCTGCAGTTCACTTTTCCTTTCCTTCTCCTAACGTCCTCCATGTTATTCCTTATGCTCCACAAGTAAGTGAAACCATATGATAACTGACTTTCTCTGCTTGACTTATTTCACTCAACATAATCTCTTCCAGTCCCATCCATGTTGATACAAATGTTGGGTATTCATCCTTTCTGACGGAGGCGTAATACTCCATTGTATATATGGACCATATCTTCTCTATCCATTTGTCTGTTGAAGAGCATCTTGGCTCTTTCCATAGTTTGGTGATTGTGGGTATTGCTGCTATGAACACTGGGGTAGAGATGGCCCTTCTTTTCACTACATCTGTATCTTTGGGGTAAATACCCAGTAGTGCAATTGCAGGGTCCTAGGGTAGCTCTATTTTTAATTTCTTAAGGAATGTCCACATTGTTTTCCAAAGTGGCTGCACTAACTTGCATAGCCACCAACAGTGTAAGAGGGTTCCCCTTTCTCCACATCCTCTCCAACACTTGTTGTTTCCTGTATTGTTGATTTTTGCCGTTCTAACTGGTGTAAGGTGTTATCTCAATGTTGTTTTGATTTGAATCTCCCTGATGGCTAATGATGGTGAACATTTTTTCATGTGTCTGTTAGCCATCTGTATGCCTTCTTTAGAGAAGTGTTTCTGTTCATGTCTCCTGCCCATGTTTTGATGTGATTATCTATTAAAAATCTAAGATTTGAAATAGATATATCAACACCCAGTTGCATCAGGATAGGGACTGAGGAAGAGAATAGGACATGGATGACTTGATTTTTTTTTTCCTGTCTTCACTTCCTTTTGGGGGTTTGTTGTTGCTGTTGACAATAATTTCTGGTGGTTGAACATGTTTTAATTTTAATAATAATTTTAATAATTATTAAATAATTAATAATAATAATTTTAATAATTAATAAGAAAGTAAGCCTTGATAACCTTAGTAGGGATTAAACATCCTGCTCTGACCCATATTTTATTTTTTTGTGAGGGACAAATCCATGGACACCTGAAAAAGTGTTTTGTGTCCTATAAAGCACAGTGAAGGAAGAAGAACCCCACATCTGTGGCTTTGCTTCATTTTCCTATAGTTCTGGTAGGAATATCTAAAATAATACACTTATCCTGACAACACTTCTATTTTTGCTGTTTTTTTTTTTTTTTTGTTTAGGGCTTTTGTTATGGTTGTTTATTATTTGTTTTTATTGTGAGGAAAGGAAGGAGTATTTTTTTTTTAAACTACTGAATCACGGAGATGCCGGGGTGCCTGACTTGTTTGAGTGTCAGTCTCTTGATTTCAGCTCAGGTCATGATCTCAGGGTCATGAGAATGAGCCCCATGTCAGGCTCCATGCTCAGTGCAGAGTCTGCTTGAGATTCTCCCTCTGCCCCTCCCCCACTTTCTCTCTCTCTAATAAATAAACAAATAAGTAAAATCTTAGAAAAAATAGCTACTGAAGCATGATTGACATGCAAAGAACTGTTCATATTTCAGGTGCACAACTTGATGAGTTTGGGGTAAGTATATACCTGTGAAACTATTTGACATTCTTTTTTCCCTCCTCAAACTTGGTGATGATATAATGACCTAAATCCTTTGCTTTAGAAAATGCCTTTTATGGTTCCTCTTACCTTCCTGTCCTTTATTCTTCTCTCTTTGCCTCTTGCTCCCAGCATTCAACATTAACAACTTAAACAACAGTATTTGACAGTGACTGAGAAGGAAATGTGAGTGGCAAGTGACTAAGCCATTGTACTCACCTTCTGAAACATTCAGCAGAGTGAGAATGACACAGCCCTTGAAGAAGGGAGCCACTGGTCACTGTCAGCTCCATAGGAGGCTGGGACTACGTACAATAATCACTCTTCCCCAGAATGCTCTCTGGCATTACTCTTGCCCTGAGACAAATGAGTAGTGGGATTTATTTGTGCAGGTCACAAATCTAGAAGATAGGACATGGGATTTGAAATCTGTGACTTACATATCACAGAGGCTCAGCTCAAATGGGCTGAGGTATATGAGGAGGCCAGTGTGGTCTCGCCCGACTTAGACTCTTGTTAGTAGATTCCCATCAGGCAGGCAGATCCTGCAAGACCTCAAAATCATGAGCTATCATTCAAATTTTGTCAGAAGGTTATTTTTCCTAGGCACCCACACATGGTCTCCTGGTCTCCCTGATAATTAGCAGAGGTCAGTGGACCAGGAGATGACTTCACTTTATTCCCACTCCAGTGACCTTACAATCTGCAAATTCTCTGGACAGAACCTGTGGCTCAACCATGCAAAAACATGGCTTCCTTCCATTCTCCTTCCCTTCTCCTGTCGCCTTTCCTGTTACTTTCATGACCATCAAGTCCCATTCACAAGCTATCCTATTCCCTCTCACCGTTTATTCTCATCATTGTACCATTTCATGATAATTAGACTCATTAGCCCAAACTTTATCTTTCTGGAGAATGATTCAGTCTGCAGGATCAGCTTTCCTCAGGATACTTTCAATGAATGCGTTATCTTGTAACACTTTTTGGAACCGGCTTTCTATCCGGGCTTTGTGTTTGACCACCACTGTTGATGATCAGTCCTTCTTATTCTTGGTGCAGCTTCTATGTCCTGAAGCTATCTGGTTAACACATAAATTTCTATATCTACCCTTTCCCACTTATACAGAAGAGAACACACATCTATAATATCTGTATATCTATCTCTACAGCTCTATCAACCCATCTACCTACCCTTCATCTACCTGAAGCAAAATGCCTCTAGGTATGTGGTCATAAAGTTCCAAACTTCACAGAGAAGTATGGAGTAAATAGACGGAAGAGACGTCTGCATATGACAACACCCAAGAATGCATCTCATTGTGGTACCGTACTTCAGGGACTCTAGCAAGATGATTTGCTCTCTCCCTCATTGCTCTTCTCTGCTTCTCTAACTATCTGCACTTGGAGGGAAAAAAGCCACTGGAAAGCCTCAGTTCGTATACTACTAGCTCTGTAAATAAATACCTAAGCCTCTTTTCTTCCAGTTCCAATCCAAACAACTCTAAGGAAAGATTCTGATTCGTTTGCTTAGGTTACATGTTTGCCCTGGATCAAAAATGGTGGTCAGGTGAACCAGGGCCCGTGCTTGGCTGGCCCAGGTCACGTGTCCTCCCTCTCATCCTCTTGGTTGCCAGGAAATTAGAGTATTTTAAGTGGGATTACAAAACTGGAAGTGTGGGAAGAACAATATGTCAAAAGAAATAAGACTTCTGAAAATGAGACAAAAAACACTTGCTATCCAGTGTCACAAAATTGCATTTGTCTGATTTTGGAAACATAAGCATATTCTACTTCCTCTCACTGCACACCTGCCTCCAAGAGAAGAAGTATGTGATTGGTGGGCCTATGGGGAGCTATTAATGAAAAATAAGGCAAACATTCCTCCACTTCTTAAGAGATTTGAAATTCAGTTTTTCACTTACATGTTTTTTTCTCCAAAAAACCCCAAAACAAACAAAAAAAAACCCCCAAGCACTGCACTGTAAAATGGAGGACTGAACAAGTTAATGGTCTATATGTTTTTTTTTTTACATTTGTTGGACTAAGATCTTCCAGGTTTGGGGGAAGCTGTCAAGTTTGCTAGGTTGCCTAAAGGTATAATTTGGGAAACTGTTTTAGAGTTCATACCATTGATGTCACTGGCTACCTATCTGCTTAAACTTTTAAGGAATTTGATGCCAAAGCCTGGGGCTTGGATGTCCTTCTCACCTGTGTGTTGGTGAGATTCTGGGTTGCCAGCAACACTCTCTCTCAGGCCGCCATAAGAAGAAGAGGCCATTGTATGGATTTCTAAAGGTTGGAATTTTGCTGATCTGTGAAGCTTCCAGGGACCACATGGATTCAGAGACTCCTGTTTTCTGTCTTTCTCATGAATTAGATGGTCTTTCTATAGGCAGTTCCATTTCTCTTCCTGAACTCTGCCCTATTTTCCTCTCATTTGTGGCTGGCCACTTCTCTCAATTGCCTCTACCTGGAATTTCACAGGGGACTTCTATTATGGTTTTGCTAATTACCACCCCCGCCCCTGCCTCAGTCCTTGGCTCCAGACTACCTCATGGATCACTGACCAGCCTGCTGATCAAATCTCTTGGACAAGATTTCCTTCTTGGTTCAATCAGAAGCCTCCCCTTATCAAGAACTCTGGCAGTGCTTTTCCTGGGCAGGGAATTGCATACAGGCCAGTAGCTTGAGCCAGAAGGGGCTGACACCCTAAAGGGTGCTTTGAGCACACTGAAATAAATAGAGAGAAAGAAGAAATCTGGGGACATATTCTTCAGATCAAGGATCTGTGTGGCACAGAGCAGAAGTCTGGAACCTCGGCTTCTTTTGTAAATACTTAGGTTTCTTGGTCAGAATAAAGAAATAAATGCTTTGCATAACTTTCCTCTCTCTCATTTTTTATTTCCTGCTTGGCTCCTTTATCCTATGGAAGGGGACTCTAAATGTTATGGAAAGCCATTTGATACCAACTTCCAGGGGAAAAAAAAATTGGCCAAATCCCTTTGCAACAACCTGACAGTTAAAGCAACTCCAGAATTAGATGGGATTTGTGCTCCTCCCTTTATAGATGAGAACATGCTGGCCCAGAAAGGAGAAGTGGCCTACCCAAGGTCACGGTCAATTACTGGCAAGCTGTGATTCAATTCTAGGTCTGCTGACTCTTTGGGGTCCCTCAAACTTCATACCGTGGGCGTATTTGGAAGGTTGGATGGCACTGGTGAGGAAACAATCCTGGCTTGAGCAATTTGCATTTGGCAGACTTTCCTGATATTCTCTGTTGAGTCAGTTCTAGGACAAATTTCCTCCTGCTTTCCTTTAGCATTGGCCTGGGCCAGCTGCAGGTCCCCACTGTGAGGTGACCACGTGGAGCAGGTGGGCCAAGCACTTTCATTTCATAGTCCATTAGCTCTTGGCACAGTAACTTTTTTTTTTTTTTTTGTATCTTTGGCCTCCCAGGTCTTATATCACCTGCTAGGTTGGCGGAGGAGGCTACGGTCTGGGAATCTGATACCTAGATCTAGTTAATTGGGCTGGATTTGACTGCTTAAAACTTTCCATCAGCTGCTGAGAACCTCACTTGGAGATACTTTGGTCTGGTTTTGATTTTTTTCCCTCTCACAAGTCCTTGCTCACACACTGTTCTTCAAGATGGGAAAGATACAGGGAGACATAGGTAGAAGGAGACACAGGAAGGGAGGCAGAGTTAGAGAAATACAAAGACACAAAGAGAAACAGAATGTGTAAAACAGAGGCTAGGCAAGATGGGACAGAGACAGCCAGAGGGACCAGAAAGGCAGGGAGGAAAATAGAACAAATCAGAGGTGAAGGGAAAAGGAGAAAGAAATGTCAATGGGAGAAATGCAGAAGAGAAATGATGTTATTGGGAGATTTTTTTTAAAGATTTTACTTGTTTATTTATTTGGGGGGCCAGGGAGAGTTTAGATTCCCCACTGAGTGGGGAGCCAGATGTGCAGCTCAATCTCACAATGCTGAGATCATGAAATGAACTGAAACCAAGGGTGAGGTGCTTAATTTTCTGAGCCATCTCTCATCCTGGTTAGAATCTCTCATCCTGGAATTGAGATATTCTAACAAAATTCTCTCATGGTGTCAATATAAGATAAATTTCCACAAAGGTAATCCTGAACTAAGCCTCAGAGCCAGTACCAGAACCCCAAATGTCTAATTTTTTCTCTGGAATGCATTTAGTTCCTTGCAACCAAAGATGCCCAGTAAATATTTATTGGGTAAATACGTGAGAGTTGAGATGTTCAAGGGACTCCAGCCATTTCAGAAGACCCCTGTTTAAAATTGGTAATAGTCTGGAGAAGAGAAGGTTCCAGAGAACATGACCAGTGACTTCAAATGTTTGAAGGGTTGGCGTTTGGAATAATGATTAGATGGGATAGATGTGTGCTTTAAGGATCAAACCAGGAGCAGTGGGTGAAAGCTACAGGTGGTTGGATTTGGGATCACTATAAATATGCTACACATTCAGAGAAGCACATTCCTTCTATCTGAAGGCTTGTAAGAAACGTCAGAACTACCAGTTGACAGGAATGTTACAGCTGTATTGTAAAGACAGATGGTTTTATTGAGCAATTTTCTACCTAATTCTGAAGACTCCTAACCAGTGATCATCAATGGATGTCTATTGATCCTAAAAAGGGGTATGGAGATGTGTGTATGTGCGCGCACATGTGTATGTGTTAGAGTGTCTGTGGCCAGCAACAGCACCATGACTTCCTTCCCTGAACAGTTCTGGGTAGATATTTACCAATGAGAGGAATGTGGGCAAAATTTAGAAAGCAGAAATAAAAAGGGGGCATCGTTTTCTGGAGGTTTTGAGATGGTTATATTTGTAGACCTTGTCATGAGCTCCCACTTCATAGCTGGGGGCTAAAAATGCAGATTCCTGAGCCCTGCTCAATATTTATTAAATCAGAATCTTGAAGTTTGAAAATTACTTGGAAGGGAACAGTCAAGATCCATAGTAGAAGCTCTGTTCTCTAGAACTTCTGTATTTAAGGTGTGGGAGAAAAGGCAGCTCAGGAGTGACCTGGAGAGCACCGATAAGCCCCAGGTGCCTGAAATCTGTGCAAACCAATCTTCAGTACTGACAGAAATGCTTCAGACATGCATGTCACGCTATGAGGCCTGGGTTTGAATCTTGGATCCTCCATTTACTGTGTTAACTTTCCCAAGTTCCTTAACCTCTCTGATCCTGTTTTCCCTGTAAAGTGCAGATAATAGTGTCCATCTCACAGGGTTGTTTCCCCTATCCCGTTTCTTCATTCATCAAAAATGTATGGAGTACCTCGGATGTGCCAAGTCCTTTGGTCTAAGTCACAGGAACCGTTGCCTTTTCATGTGATCTACCATTGGGTGGTTTTAAAGTTCAAACATGACAAGATTTGTGTATTTCCAAATGCAGTGTTATTCAGAATGAGGATCACTATAGATTTTTCAGCACATTTTCACACTCCCTTTCTTTTGAAAATAGACCCTGTACCATGAAACTCAGGGAAGGGCACATGATTCAGCCTTGGCTAATCCTTAGGTACCATTCTTGAGGTAGTGATTGGTGTAGGGATGGGCAGGTGACCCAAGCAAGGTGGGCCAGTCAGATATATTCTCTAGGAATATTATATGGATATTGTGAGAAAGAGGTTTCCCTTCTCCTGGAGTTGCCAAGCTAGGAAGAAGGAAGTCTGGGACGCTGGTGCCATATTTTCACCACATAAAAAAAGCTGGACTGTAGGATGTGTTGGAGGAGAGGTCCTTCTCCTGACTCTGTTGCCAGGAGGAAGGAATTTCCTCCATATGTATACTTGGCCTTTCTCCACCCTTTACTCATTCTGCCCCAGGGAAGCTGGACTGAGTCATGTGACCGGTAGGTGTGGGAAGACTAACTGAGCAAAAGAAATCCTATATTGAGGATAACTTCTAACTCAGAGGCAGTTTCTTAAAAAAGTATTTGTTAGTAAAAATCAATCTGAAACTTTTGGAGGGCAATTTAAATCTAAAATGTGAGCATATTTTCAAAAGTAAATGAGTTTAATTCTAGAAATTTGTGTTTTAAAAACGAATGCATGAAATTATACATGCACAAATTTACTCTAAAATATTCAAAGAATTCCAAAATTAGATCTTGTACACCATTGGGGTTATCATTTTCTAGTTTTCTCACTTCCCTCCTTGTTTTTTTTTCTTTTAATGATTTTATCTATTTATTTAAAAAAGAGAGTGTGAGCAGGGGGAGGGGCAGAGGGAGAGAGAGAGAATCCCACACAGACTCTGTGCCAAGTGCAGAGCCTGACACAGGGCTTGATCTGATGACCCTGAGATCATGACCTGAGCCGAAATCAAGAGTTGGAGGCTTAACTGATGGAGCCACCCAGGTGCCCCAATTTTTTTTTACAGTAGTGAAATCTTTATAATAACCATAACTGATTAGGAAATTAATAAATGAAGGAGAAAAGATTCTATTCACAAAACAACAAAAATATCAAACACATTTCATTGAACCTAAGGGGAGGAAAACATGCAAGATTTTTTTTTATATGATCATATGATTTTTTTTATTTCATTTCTTTTCAGCGTAACAGAATTCATAGTTTTACAACACACCCAGTGCTCCATGCAATGTGTGCCCTCCATAATACCCACCACCTGGCTCCCCCAACCTCCCACCCCCCACCCCTTCAAAACCTTCAGGTTGTTTTTCAGAGTCCATAGTCTCTCATGGTTCATCTCCCCCTCCAATTTCCCTCAACTCCCTTCTCCTCTCCATCTCCCCATGTCCTCCGTGTTATTTGTTATGCTCCGCAAATAAGTGAAACCATATGATAATTGACTCTCTCTGCTTGACTTATTTCACTCAGCATCATCTCTTCCAGTCCCGCCCATGTTGCTACAAAAGTTGGGTATTCATCCTTTCTGATGGAGGCATAATACTCCATAGTGTATATGGACCACATCTTCCTTATCCATTAGTCCGTGGAAGGGCATCTTGGTTCTTTCCACAGTTTGGCGACCGTGGCCATTGCTGCTATAAACATTGGGGTACAGGTGGCCCTTCTTTTCACCACATCTGTATCTTTGGGGTAAATACCCAGTAGCACAATTGCAGGGTCATAGGGAAACTCTATTTTTAACTTCTTGAGGAATCTCCACACTGTTCTCCAGAGTGGCTGCACCAACTTGCATTCCCACCAACAGTGTAAGAGGGTTCCCCTTTCTCCACATCCTCTCCAACACACGTTGTTTCCTGCCTTGCTAATTTTGGCCATTCTAACTGGTGTGAGGTGGTATCTCAATGTGGTTTTAATTTGTATCTCCCTGATGGCTAGTGATGATGAACATTTTTCATGTGTCTGATAGCCATTTGTATGTCTTCATTGGAGAAGTGTCTGTTCATATATTCTGCCCATTTTTTGATATGATTATCTGTTTTGTGTGTTGAGTTTGAGAAGTTCTTTATAGATCCTGGATATCAACCTTTTGTCTGTACTGTCATTTGCAAATATCTCCTCCCATTCCATGGGTTGCCACTTTGTTTTGTTGACTGTTTCCTTTGCTGTGCACAGCCCCCATTTTTTTGATTAAAAAAAAAACAACAACAAAAAACCAAAAAACCCTTGTCCAATAAAGCCTATAAACCTGAAACTAACATTGTCAACTATACTTACATTAAAAAAAAGGAAAGAAGATGAAACCAGGGAGGGAGACAAACCAGAAGAGACTTTCATGTCAGGAAACAAACTGAGGGTTGCTGGAGGGGAGGTGGGGGAGAGATGGGGTGGCGGGTGAGGGACTTTGGGGAAGGTATGTGCTATGGTGTGAATTGTGTAAGACTGATGATTCACAGACCTGTACCCCTAGGGCAAACAATACATTATATGTTAATAAAAATAAAAAATAAATAAAACATAGGCCTTTAAGGATTAAAAAAAAAAGCCTAGAAAAAATATTGCAAGATTGTTGTTAAAATATCTAAAAAGTAACACGGAATTGAAAAGAAATGCATTATTTGGAGAAACTAATTCAAATACATGGGTATATATGAAATTATTCCTTCTTCATGTTAATTTTCAATATTTAGATAATAGAGGAATTATTTTAACAGACATGGTATAAATTATCTTACAATTTTATAAAATTACTTTCTGAAAATGAATAGAATCATTTTATGAATAGAATCATTTTACGAATAGAATCGTTTTATGTCTAACATTTTTCTACCAAAAATAAATATTTCAAGCCATTACAAAAAAAGCAACAACACCCTACATTGGAGGAACACACTCCCCAGGGGCAGAGTTGGGGAGGCTGGTCACTTCCTCTTATCCTGCCTTTCAACCTGTGGGCTGCACCCAGTAGGCAAAACTCTGGGTTCTCTGCCTGCATGGTCTCCCCCGCTGAGTAAATTTATCTCATCCTAGAGTTTACAGTCCTATTTTCCTTTCATACTAAACAACATCCTCCCACCCAGACTTTGTTGGTAATAAAGGCAATATTTGGGTTTCCCATAGGGTGTTTTTGGTTTTGTTTTAAATTTACAGTTTGTTCAGAACCATAGGGAAGAAAGCAAGTTGCTTCCTCTCAGAGACCCCTGTGGAACGAAGATACCCAGCAGCCAAAAGAAACGAGACCAAGAACAAAGAGAGAGGAAGAAGGTCAGGCAATTCCCAAAGCCCCAGTTCCTGAGACTCATTTTTGCATTTTCCAAGTTACCTTGGTGTCTTTCCTGGCCATGCCAGCCCCCGTATCTCATTTCACTCTCCCCCGTCTGAGTTGAGCTTCTGTCAGTAGAAACCAAATGCTAGTCCTGAAACAGTTAGTTGCTTTTCTCTGTGGGATAATGTCTGTTCTAGCTCCAGGTGGGGCAGATGACAGAGATGAGTTAGCCTTCTGGGGGCTCTGAGAGCTCAGTGAGCCTGGCTTTGGGGAAAAGGGGGGTTGAGGAGGGTCTGCTCCTGGACTTGAGTTCCAGCATACTGGACTTCTGTTTCCTCTGTCTTTCCAATTTTGTAGGCTGATGTTTGCCCTACAAACACACGGGAGGTCCATGTGTCACCTGGCCTTCTTTCTGCCATGCACTGGAGATCATGGCTTGAGGAATTGGCCCAGAAAATCTGATCTTCCGGGCCTGCTATCACTGTGAGTGATAAAGTCCTCGTTCTGTGACTCCGGAGCCTCTGGCATTCTGTCAGCATCGGTGAGACTAGGTTGGGCTTATAAATAGGGTAAATCTCAGAGCCTTCCCAGTTGTTGACAACTGGTCTCATCTATTTACCAGAGAATAATGGAAAAGTAGAGAAATACAATTAAATTTCCCAGAACTCAATTTATTAATATTAACTCTTTTAGATACCTCCACCTCTGGCCCAAATTTGCTCTTTCCATGGTAATTGTAGGAGAGTTGATTATGTGTCATTTGCTGGTCTATGATGGGTTGTGAAAGGTGCTGTCCTTTCTCCCCTTGAAACCATACATGGTGTCTGTTTCCAGTACTGAGTGGCAACTGGCTACTAGGCATTGTGTTCGAGGCTGTCATGCACATGATACAACTGATTGCCACAACAATACTGACATAGATATTTATCCCTGACTTACAGATTTGCGGTATGGTAGAAGACACTGAGGCTGGGAGGTCAGATGACTCTTCTCTCAGTTAGTGAGTGGCAAGGTCGGGACAGAAATTGGGACCTCTCTGCCCCCAGAGCATGTACTGTGTCTACTGCCTTCATGGCTTTCGTATGGAGCGTCATGATTCACTGGAGGCAACACACTGCCTGCTAAGTCTTCGTCATGGAGATATGATTTGCTATGGTGCAGTGAACAACATGTAAGCATGCAATCTAATTCTGACAAATGTATGTACCTGGATCACCATCACCCATATCAAGATAAAAAATTTTTTTTGTTTTGTTTTTGGTGTGTGTGTGTGTGTGTGTGTGTGTGTGTGTGTGTGTTTTATCACTACAGAAGTTCCTTTGTGCCCCTTTAAAGTCAATTTCCATGGGCCACCACCCCCGCCCCTTCCCTGACCTAGCTCCTAGTCTGCTTTGGACCCCTGCCATTCTGCTTTCTGCCACATAAATGAGTTGTGTCTGTTCATGAACTTCATGTGCATGGAACCACACAGCATACAATCTTCTGCATCTGGTTTCTTTGGCTCAGTGTAATCTTTGTAAGATCCATATTGCTGCTTGGAGCAATGGTTCATCTTTTTTAAATGCTGAATAGTATTCTTTTACACAAATATGCTAAAGCTTATTGACCCTTTCTGCTGGCAGATATTTAGATTATTTTCAGGTTTGGGCTGTTATGAAAGATGTGGTTGTGGACATTCTTGAATAGGTCTTTTTTGGATCATATTCATCCATTTCTCTTGTGTATATATCCAGGGGAGGAACTGCTGGGCAGAAGATAAATGTCTGAGTCCAGTGAATACTATGGATTGAGTGGCTTATAAGCAAGGAAAACTTTATTTCTCCCAGTTCTGGAGGCTGGAAGTCTGAGACCAGGATGCCAGCATGGCTGGGGTCTGGGGAGAGCCTTCTCGCTGCAGACACCCAACATCGCACTGTGTCCTCACATGGCAGAAGGTGTGAGGGAGCTTTCTGGGGTCTGGTTCATAAGGGCACTCATCCTGTGCCTGGGGGCTCCAACCTCACCACCTCCGTACCTCCCTACTTCCAAACGTAACTAATCCTGGGGATTAGGTTTCAACGTAAGAAACTTGGGGACACAGACATTCAGTCTACAGCAGTGCATGTATGTTTTACTTCTTTAGAAATTTCCAAACAGCTTTCTTAAGTGGTTGAACCTCAATAAACTTGAGCTGCTATCAGCACCCTTCTTTTCTTCTTTCCCTCCTCTAACAGGGGGCATAATGGCTGTCCCTTTGGTGGTTATTCCTGTCCCCCCAGTAGTCCACCTCCCAAATTCCTTAGGACTTCATCTTCAGAAGATCATATGTTCTCTTTTTGTTATCAATTTCCCTTTTCCTAGCTCCTATTATTAACATTTAAACCGGTTAAGGTCTTTCCCTTTTATAAAACTTAATAAGCAAACCTCCCTCCTCGAGGTTTTTGGCTGTCATGTTTCTCTGCTCTCCTCCAGTGTCTCTGGGATTTGCTACCACACTGGGTGTGACGAAGTTGGGCAGCCAGACTGCTTGAAAGAACTGTCTACGTTTGCTGTGTCACTGCCTCATCCCTTTATCACTACGCAAGCCACTGTGATCTGGATTTATCTTTTGCTACCTCTCCAAAAGCTCACGTTCCAAGTTAGCAGTGAGTCCTGTAGGTACTAAGTCTCCATCTTTTATCAACATTTGATGATGATGGTCATCTGCTCCTGGTTTTTTGAAGTCTCAGTTTTCTTCCTACTACACTCCTCCTCTACCTCCTCCTTCTCCTCCTTTCTTCTTCTTCCTTCTCCTCCCTTCTTCTTCTTTCTCCTCCTCTTCCTTCTCCTTCTTCTCCTCTTCCTCCTTCTCTCCCTCCTCTTCTTACTCCTCTCCTTCTTCCTCTTCCTCCTTCTCCTCCTCTTCTCCCCACTCTTCCTTCATCATTGTCTTGATCTTTGTCTTTCTCTTTTTTCCTCTTCTGTTCCATCTGTCTGCCTGTGAGTAGAATATTGCTGTGCCTATGTCCTGCTTTGGGCCCTTGTCTCTTGTCTCCTCCTTGCTGCTGGCTCCATGTCTCCAGATATCTTTCTCTGAGTACCAGATGCATAGCTGTGGTGCTAACTACACAGCTCCAGTTGCTGGTTCACAGGCATCTAAAACAAAGCAATATTGAGCAATAGTGTGCAATGTTAAACACAGTGATTTATGCATGAAAATTCTGGGGGAATCGAGCCGCCCAGAGATGAAGCCTGGTTCTCTCTCTCGTTAAACCTCAGAAAGTGACCAACAGCACAACGAGGAAACCATGTGCTCCGAAGCCAAACTGCCAAGGTTCAAATCTCTGATCTAACCATTTGTCATGATTTACCAGATTAAAGACTTTGTCATGCTTCCTCATAATTCCTTATTTAATTAGTCTCCTAGCTACTTTGTTAGGAATAAAGATCTGTGAGAGAAGGGATCATGATGTCTTGTTTACCATTATATTCCCAAGGTCAAGCATAGTGTCTCTCACATAATAAGCTTTGAAATGTACCTGGGTGATGGAAAGGCTGAATGAATAAATAAATGGGCTGGGCTGGCAGCAGGGGACACACTGTGGAGAATTGAGACAGTCACCCTGCTGTGGTTGGCCTGACGATAATGAATATGCATCCACACTGATAAATTATTGCTGGGCACTTAAATTATTTCCAGGTTTCCACAAATATAGAAGAAGCTGGTAAGAGCATCTTCCTACATAATTCAAACATTTTCCTTTTTCATTTTTTCTTTGGTATAGTATAGTATAGTATAGTATGGTATGAGTATGATATACTCAGCCAAGAATTCTAGGGTAATTTTAACCTCTGATAACATAATCAAAAACTTTCATCACAGGAAATTAGCCCATTTTTCCATGGACATTTGGATCTTTGTCTCCTAGGAGGCACTTGCCTATAAGGACCATAGTTACTTCCTTCAAGAACGTGAAGATTTATATTCAGGACCCTGAGAATCTTTTTGTCCTCATTTGATCCAAGAATAAAAAGAAGAATAAAAAGAAGGCCTTAAATTAAAGTGCTAGGCATCTCTTTTGAAACAGAGGAATACTGGCTTGATTGTACAGGAAATAAAATATTAGATTTATAATTTGAGATTCTTGGAGAACTTAAATAATAAAAAAGGGGATTATCAGTAAGTCTTCTGTATGAAAAAGAAAGCCAAACCAGATGCATTCTTAAGGTTTCTGAGAGATGGCTCCTTAAAATAATGATAATGACTCTAATTTATTGTCACTTACTATGTTCCAGGTTCTGTATTAAGTGCTTTTCATACAATCTTTCCTCAATCCCCACAAAATGCATCTGAAGTCGGGAGGATGAGTCAGCTGTGTCTACTCATCTGGTTCTGCAGACCATGTCCTTCCCATCTCGGTCTCCTGAAGGCACATACCAGCATGTGGGAACCAAATTTGGATTATGAATGGGGGGTAGGAAGTCTTTCTTCAGCCACAGGCCAGCAACTCTTTCTCTAGTACAGCTTTTACCAAAACCTTATGTTAGAGTTCCAAGCCTTTGTGAGGTCAGTAGTAATGATTTCAGAAAATATGGTTTTCCATTTAAAATAGATGGTTGCAGTTGTCCTCTCTCAGTATGGAATCCTGGGGAAAAGGGGTGAATGGCATGTTTTCAGCATCAAACAACACCCTCTTCCCCTCATATCCCTGGAATATTAATATTGGGTACTTATGGTTTGGTTGTTGGTTCCAATGTAAAATAACTTAAGAAATGTAAGCAACATTAAAGACATTCCACCCCACATTTCCTATTTTATTAGATACGTAGATGTGCTCGAAACCATGCTAATGTGCCCCCAGCAAAGAGGGGTCCAGATCGTAGACCTTCCAACTCAAAGGCAGTGCTCTTCCACTCAAGTTCAGCCTTCTCAAGATCTCAGTCTTCCCTAGAGTTTCAGTGGCCAGGCACTTCTCTCTCTTCCCCTGTGTTTACTTTTTTTACTTTTAAACTTTTTATTAACATTTAATGTATTATTAGCACCAGGGGTACAGGTCTGTGAATTGCCAGGTTTACACACTTCACAGCACTCACCATAGCATCTACCCTCCCCAATGTTCCCCTGTGTTTCTGATTGGAAGCTAACTCTGAGTGTGAAAGCAGGAAGAATCATAGAAAAGCATCTTGATCAACACCTTTGTTTTATCAAACAAACACGTATAATACTTTCACTGTGTTAGGAACTGTTCTAAGTACATCACAGATATTTATTTATTTAATTCCCAAGTAAGCCTCAAGGAATAGATTTTGTTATTATTCCCATTTTACAGATGGGAAAATTGAGACACAGAGAAGTTGAATGTTGGCTCGAGGTTATAGAGCTGATCAGCCCTGGAGTCAGTATACAAACTCAGAGACATTATGACACTGGAATCCCTGATATAGATCACAGACTCTGCTGCTCTTGTGTTACCAGTTAGGAAACATTTCCAGGCTGTGGAAGTGGCTTCTAGAGTACTCTGGTGAGTTGGGGGCAGAGCAGAACTCTTATCCCTGATCCAGAGCTCTACTCTTTTTTTTTTTTTAATTTTTAAAAATTTATTTGACAGACAGAGATCACAAGTAGGCAGAGAGGCAGGCAGAGAGAGAGAAAGGAGGAAGCAGGCTCCCGGCTGAGCAGAGCGCCCGATGCGGGGCTCGATCCCAGGACCCTAAGATCCTGACCTGAGCTGAAGGCAGAGGTTTTAACCCACTGAGCCACCCAGGTGCCCCCAGAGCTCTACTCTTGACACCATGCAGACCTTCTCAGTTCATTCTCTCCAATTGTTCTGTTTTTATTCTTTAAATGACATATAGGATACAACACTAGGAAACTCAGGATCATTTTTCAGTGTCTCACCTTTACTTATGTTTCTAGGGAAGGAGAGTTAAAAAGATAGTCAGCAGTCTGGAAAATGGAACATTCTGCCCTTGCCTCCTGAACACGACCAAGCTAAGCTGTAACTCAAATTACTCTTTGTACTGTGTGGTCATAAATCCCTCCAAACTGAGTTGGTGTTAAAATTAATGTGAGAACAGTTTCTGGTCTTAAACCACAGTGAACCAAACAATCTGACTTCTGAAAAAACCTCCCACCCTTTCTTTCTGATGCTGACATAGGAAGAGATGATGTATTGCCACTGAAAGGCTCTGCGCATCATGCCTCTGGCAGCAGGCTCCTTTGCTCCAGTACCTAAATAGGTTGCTTTGCCTTCCTTATTTTTGCTTCTTCCTGATGTTGTGGGTCAGACAGAGATGAGCATCCTGCATGTGAGGGAGAGGACTCAGAACTGAGAGGCCAAAGGGCTAGATTCTCCCCTGACTCAGCTGCTAACTTATTGCATAATCGGAGCTGAGGCTTTGTATCATCTCCAACCTTGGTCTTCTCACTCGTAAATCCAGGAGTATAACACTGCGGCCACATTTCTGGGCAACAGAGAGCACCTTCTTAGGATTGCTCATTTGGTTTTTCTGGAGGTATGGCTCCAGTCCTGCTATTTCCACAACCCACAGACTCAAGGCTCATCTGTGCTCTATCTTACTGCTGGAACACAGCATACATAGGCCTGTTGATGTGTCTTGGCCCAAACTACTGAGGGATTTGGTAGTGGGCCTGGAAGGAAGTGTGAGTTTCCTGGGCTGCTGTACCAGGACTGGGGGCTTAACACAACAGACATTTATTCTTTCATACTTTAGAGGTCAGACTTCTAAGATCAAGATGTTAGGAAAACTACATTCTCCCCAGTGGCTCTGGGGAAACATCCTTCCTTCCTCTTCCTTGCTTCTGGTGGTTGATGGTGATGCTTGGTGTTCCTTGGCTTATCGGTGTACCACTTAAACCTCTGCCTCCATTGTCACGTGACTTTGTCCCTGTGTGTCTTCCTTGCGTCCAAGCTTCCTCTCTTAGAGGGACATCAGTCCTTGGAATAGGGCCCATCTAAATTTCCAGTATGATCTCACTTTTTTTTTTTTTTTTACCATCTGCAAAAACCCTATTTATTTCCAAATAAGTTCACATTCAGGATCACCAGGGGCTAGGACTTGCGTGCATCTTTTCGGACTGATAACTCACAAAAGCTGAGAACCCAGCACTCCTGATCCAATCTTTGTGTCAGAGGTATGGAAGAGATGACCCAGATACCTAAAACTAAAATGTTAGAAACTATCTTTGCCTGAAAAGGAATCACAATTAATAACATAGCTGATACTGGTATGGTGCACTGATGAATGTTTTTAGATATCTTTTTTGTTTTGTTTTTCCTTTGCAAAAACAAAATGAAGGCTGTAAGGCAGGCATTATTATATCCATCTTACAGATGAAGAGGTTTAGGTGCATGGAGTTACTACAGATGTCTTCCAGGATCTTTTCTGTGTGGAGCTGCTGCTGGGGGAACTAGAATGAGAGAAGTCAGAGCTGAGGGAAAAAATATAAAATGATGTCAGAGAGCATCCCTGCCTGGATGAATGAATGAAAATATATGGCAAGACCGGAAGATTCTGACTGTCCCAATTCTCTTGTTGAATGCCAAACCCCCAAATAAATCAAGAATTAATAAACCCCACCCCAATTTATTTAAACTCACCCAACTAATAAAGAGTAAAACTAGATTTTGATCTAAAATTCATCTTTCACCACTCTAAATTCTGCAATTCAGATGTGATTCAATGACAAAAACCAGGCTGGACTTGCAAATATTTCTTTTATTAGATGCGATTTTTAGGTAATTGGATTGTGTTTTGTTAGAGGACTTACCACTTTAGAGCCACTGTCATAAGGAACACATGTGCTTGCAATGCAGCTGGACTCTTCTTAATCAGTAGAAGCAGATCCCCAGGGCTATGTAATTATCCAGCAACCCAATGAGGTCAAGGACAGTGCTGCTGTCACTGCACTTTTGCTTACAAAGAGCTTATAAGCATTTGAGACCAGACTTCTGGGTCCAGAGGATGCTGGTTCTCAGCCATTACCCCCAGCATCTCTCTTGTATAGACTTCAGTGCCTTAAAGATGAGATGTTACCTGTAGAGTCATCTGCTTGCAAAGTTGACCTTCAGTTGGTATCTTGGAATATGGCTGGTAAATCGTTTCCTACACGGATATAAAGCTTTTCTTATATGATGAGAATGGTTTGAACAACAATGTGGTTTATGCTGAACACCTGCTTTCCTTCTGGGAGTATGGAATTTTTTTAAAAAAGGATTTATTTAGTGGCTCAGTTGGTTAAGCAGCTGCCTTCGGCTCAGGTCATGATCCCAGCGTCCTGGGATTGAGTCCCACGTCGGGCTCCTTGCTCGGCGGGGAGCCTGCTTCTCCCTCTGCCTCTGCCTGTGCTCACTCTCTCTCTCCCTCTCTCTCTGATAAATAAATAAATTAAAAAAATTTTTAAAAAGGATTTATTTATTTGAGAGAGAGATTGAGAATAAGTGAGTGGCAGGAAGGGCAGTGGGAGAGAGAGAGAGAGCGAATCTCAAGCAGACTTCCCTCCCCAGCCTCCACTCCCCGCCCCCCCACCATCCTGAGCACAGAGCACGATGTGGGACTTGATCTCATGGCCCTGAGATCATGACCTGAGCCAAAACCAGGAGTCAGAAGCTTCATTGACTGAGCCACATTGTGCCCCTGGGAGTTTGGAATGTTTGGTCTGTGCTAGGCAGAGGATGCCTGTATGTCCGGCTCCCAGTGAAGGCTTTGGTGACCGAATTTCTGATGAATGTCTGTGGAAGATGACACTTCACAGGTGTTGTCACATGCCTCCTACTTCTCTTTGGAGAAATTAAGCATGTTGTGTGTGACCCCACTGGGAAAGGACTCTTGGAAGCTTGCATCTGATTTCCTCTAAACTTTGCACTTTTCCTTTTTTGCCAATTTTGCTTTGTATCTTTTCACTGTAATAAATCTTAGTCAGGAGTACAATTATTTGCTGAGTCTGTGAGTCCTCTCAGCCAATCGCAGAATCTAGGGGCAGTCTTGGGAATCTCTAACACAAGGTCTCTCCATCCTTTGGCCCTCTCATCCCTTGGGGAGTTTCTGTTCCCTTTCTACTGGTCTTTCTGGAAGATCTTTGAAGAAAAGACGGTTCAGGCTGGAATTCCATCACCACAGATGGTACCTGACAACAACTAGCTTGTTAGCTCTTCTAGCTAATGACACATCGAGGGTTTGGTTGTTTTGTCATGTGTGTGGGCTTTTTTTTTTTTTTTTTTGCTTGTTTATGACTTAATGAAAGGAAATGTCTTTCTGAGGAAAGAGAACCTACTCTTTCCCTCTGGTTTTAGTTTGGCTGAGAAGACAAATCTTAGAACAGTTTGGTGAACAAAATTATATAAGAAACAACATTATAACTTTCTAAACTTTAAAAAAAAATTAGCTTTTAATTTAGAGCTCCCCTACAACCCAGCAATTGCACTACTAGGTACATAGCCCAAAGATACAAATGTTGTGATACGAAGGGGCACCTGCACACCAATGTTTATAGCAGCAATGTCCACAATAGTCTAAACTATGTAAAGAGCCCAGATGTCCACTGACAGATGAGTGGATAAAGAAGATGTGGTGTATATATACACAATGGAATATTACTCAGCAATCAAAAAAATGAAATCTTGCCATTCACAAGGATGTGGATGGAACTAGAGGGTATTATGCTGAGCAAAATAAGTCAACCAGAGAAAGACAATTATTTTTTTTTTAATTTTTATTTTTTTATAAACAAATTTTTATCCCCAGGGGTACATGTCTGTGAATCGCCAGGTTTACACACTTCACAGCACTAACCATAGCACATACCCTCCCCAACCCAATGTCCATTACCCCACCCCCCTTTTCCTCCCCCCCGCAACCCTCAGTTTGTTTTGTGAGATTAAGAGTCACTTATGGTTTGTCTCCCTCCCAATCCCATCTTGTTTCTTTTCTTCTTTTTCTGCCCCCCTAGTCCCCCATGTTGCATTTCCACTTCCTCATATCAGGGATATCATATGATAGTTGTCTTTCTCTGACTGACTTATTTCACTAACCATGATACCCTCTAGTTCCATCCACGTCGTTGCGAATGGCAAGATTTCATTTCTTTTGATGGCTGCATAGTATTCCATCGTGTATATATACCACATCTTCTTTATCCATTCATCTGTTGATGGACATCTAGGCTCTTTCCATAGTTTGGCGATTGTAGACATTGCTGCTATAAACATTCAGGTGCACGTGCCCCTTCGGATTACTACGTTTGTATCTTTAGGGTAAATACCCAGTAGTGCAATTGCTGGGTCATAGGGTAGTTCTATTTTCAACTTTTAGAGGAACCTCCACGCTGTTTTCCAGAGAGGTTGCACCAGCTTGCATTCCCACCAACAGTGTAGGAGGGTTCCCCTTTCTCCACATCCTCGCCAGCATCTGTCATTTCCTGACTTGTTAATTTTAGCCATTCTGACTGGTGTGAGGTGATATCTCATTGTGGTTTTAATTTGTATTTCCCTGATGCCGAGTGATGTGGAG
>PISX010021834.1:0-32819 GCA_004024625.1 Mellivora capensis
TGTAAACCTGGCGACTCACAGACATGTACCCCTGGGGATAAAAATATGTTTATAAAAAATAAAAATTAAAAAAAAAAAAAAGCCCGCAAGGCCCACATCTGGAACCATACAGATCTCAGTGTGCCCAGAGGACGGCTGAAGTGCTCTTAGGTCCCTTTGGGTGCTGAGTCTCTCTCTTGCTACCTTTTCTTCCACCTTCTTTAGACCCAGACTTTGCGTGCACTGTTTGGTACATGACTGACCCTTGTGTTTGGGTGTCATCCCTCAGAAGGGCACTTCTCACCCACAACCACCAGCTCCCAGTCTCAGAACCCCTGGCCAAATCAGAGCCTCAACCCTCCAACGTGCTCCGACTTGAAAGATCAAAAAGCTGGAATGTATTTTAGGCTCGTGTCACCAACCCACAAGTGAAGATGGGCTTCCCACAGCAGTGATACCTAATCATACAAATGAAAGACCTGTGGCATCCTAAAAGCACAACTCTCTTTTTTAAATTCTCTGAGGCTTGTAGGGGAATTGTAGAGAAGGGCACCCATGAGGACTTGGGTCTACAAGCAAAAAGAGAAGTGAATATTTTGTTCTCTATTTGCCATGTTTGACCAGGGGCGCCTTCCAATTACAGTAGCAACAGAAAAAGCCACCTGAAAGAAAGCAGGAACGAAGCTATTTCTTTAGGATTTCTGGTAGTTGAGGAAGTCAAGCCTGGACTCTCAAGCTAAGTGTCCTGAGCACTTGTAAGCACATCCTTCACCTCCTTTTAGAGGTTCTTGGAGGGTTATTCTTTCTCTCTTGCTACTTCCCTTTGCCTTGCCTGCTGCAGTAGCTCAACAAAAAGGCCCACATGGCCCCTATCTGGCAAATAGATGATAAATCACTGGAGATAAGAGTTGATAATGAACATGTTTTCGTGTGGATTAAAGGAAAGAGTTATGTGAAGAACACTGAGCATGTTACTTGGCACACAGTAAGTACTCAATAAATGCAGTATGTTTGTTCATTCCCCCGCATATGTCTGTACCATAGTTCTAAAGAGGATTTAAGGCAGTTATGGAAATAATGCCGAAGAGTCTATGATATAACCTACGGTTCTGGGCTCCAAAATAAAATTATGGAGACCATTCTGCCTAAATTTCTCCCACATCTTACCAGCCAGCCCTACCAGCTTCTGTTCATATACATGTCTTGCATGAGATCTTCTATTTGAGTTAATGCATGTGTGTCTCAAAGTCTGGCCCTCCGAGAAGCAGTCTGCCTACTGCAAGGCCTCTCCAGTGAATCTGCCACTGTTCTTGGGGTTTGAGTCCTCAGGGATAATTAACACCACTGCGGTGTAGGCAGCATCAATAAAATGGAAAATCATCAAAAGGCCACCTGTGTTCAGTTAGACAACACGTGCCTGGACAGAATATCCACACTGAGACAATGCATGCAGTTCGACAGAGAACCCAGTCCAAAGAAGCAGATCTTCCATGCATCCGAGCCAGGGAACTCTATCATGGTCCCCTGAGGAGGACGGCTGCCTAGTGCCTTGTGAGGAGATGCTGATGACATCTTTCTTTTATTTTGTCACGATAAAAATACCATATTTTTATTAGAATAAATTACCAAAGTATAGTGAGTAGAAAGTGAAATTGTTCCTTCATCTCCTTACCTCTCTCACCCTCCCAGCTCAGGTCTTCCCTCCAGAGGGCACCTGTTAACAGCTGGAGATGTGTCCATTCTGATCTTTCTCTAACCATTTAAAATCATAGAATACACACATATTGGTTTAAAAATACATAAATAGGACCATATTACATTATACATATTTCCACCACTTGGGTTTTTTTTTAAGATTTTTTATCTATTTATTTGACAGAGAGAGATCACAAGTAAGCAGAGAAAGAGGGGGAAGGAGGCTCCCCGCTGAGCAGAGAGCCTGATGCGGGGCTCGATCCTAGGACCCTGAGATCATGACCTGAGCCGAAGGCAGAGGCTTAACCAACTGAGTGACCCAGGTGCCCCTCACCACTTGCTTTTTTCATTTAAAAATATACAACCTGAGGGTTTTGAAGGGGCAGGGGGTGGGAGGTTGGGGGAGCCAGGTGGTGGGTATTATGGAGGGCACGTATTGCATGGAGCACTGGTGTGGTGCATAAACAATGAATTCTGTTATGCTGAAAAGAAAAAAAAATATCATGGAAATCTTTCCTTGATGATATGCTTGGATCTACTTTTTAAAAAAGAAATGTATTCCAAGTATAGCTAAACAACAATTTATTTAACCATTTTCTTACCTATAAACCAAATGAACCCCCCAGGCGCCGAGGGCTGTGTATTTTATTGGTATTTTATAGGTATTACCAAACTATCTTCTGATACATACGCTCTAACAAGTTGTGTAAGAAATTACTTGTTTCCCAAATCCTTATCTACAGGAAATATGATTAAACATTTTGTCATTCTTGTAGGCAAAGAAAGCGAACTCATTGTTCAAATGCCACTTTCAGTGCCATATTCCTAGATAACTGCCTGACTAGAGCATGCTCCTGGAAGTAAAAACATAAGAACAGGGACAGCAGTGGTGCTTCCAGATTTTTTTTTTTTTTTTATCTAGGAAGATCCTGAAGCCGGTGGGGAGGTGGCTAGAAGACTACATTGGAGCGGTGTTTGCCGTGGAAGCTGGTTTTTCTTTATATCATATGTTATGGGACTTGGCTTCTGGGACACTGATGAAGATCATGGAATGGTAGGAATTTCCCCCAGTTCCTTCCATCCTCCCAGTTTATGCACACACAGACGGAGATTGCCACCACCCAGCCAGTCTGAAACAGAAATTCTTGGTGGCGAAAAGAATGTTACACTCACGTTGACTTCCATTTATACGGCAGCAATTTCCACTGCTTGGGTAAAAAAAAATGTTAAGACTGACAAATAAAATGTCCAAGCATCCTGTTTTTCATTTTACTTCCTAGCTTAGCTGCCTGGAGGGGGTTAATGCTGAAATACTTTCATATTAGTTTAGTTTCTATGGAAAATAAAGTTTTGCATTTAGAGAAGAAACTGTAGAATATGTTATTCCAGTACAGGCTGGTGAACATTACGTTCCTAAAAGGAACTTTGGAGTTTGATGTGGCATTAACTATATTTAGTACTGAGTGGAGATAACCACTGGAAAGGCCTACTTCACTATCAGTTTGAGAAATTACCATTGAACCAAATGATTTGGAGAGAATCAGAAAGAGGACAGCTGGGGTTTCCCTTACTGTGAAATCAAAACACCTCCCAAGTACCACTTCTTTGAATCCTGAACACAAACTTCATTCTAATTACACTACCAGCAATAGCTGAACAGTGTGAGATCCACTGTGAAATGGATATTACTAATGTAAAAAAAAACCCCAGCATATCCATTTTTTAAAAATTTAGTATATTAATGTGATCCATGACTTAGTCACCTTTTGTACTGCTTTCTGTTTGATTATAATTTTATCTATTAATCATGTTAATCCAATAGACTCTGCCTTAATCAAATGTGAGTCAATTACCCAGTTCTTCAAATTATATTTTTTAATGAAGGACATTTTTTAAAATTGAATGCCAATTAGGGCCAAGCCAAACTTGTTCAAAAAGTTTGGGTTATCACAGAACAGTATGAGCTCTTGACTATACCTGTAATTCCAGCTTCTTCTGATGAGGGCGTGCTGTGCACTTTTAGACACAGCCATTAACCTCTTGTAGTTCCCGGTTTTCCACCTGTGAAATGAGGATAATGATACTTCTGGCTTGGGGAATGATTTTATGACTCTTAGTTGAGAAATGCAGCTAGAATACCATTTTTTTAAAAAAAGGCTTATATAACTTGCTCTTAATTTCTTACCATAATTGTTTTTGTTTTTCCTTAGCACCAAACTGCTTTCTGACACCATTAGAGAACTGCACGTAACTCCGCTGAGTGGGAAGTCATATTGGAAAGGGTCTCCGGAGAGCGGATTCTTGACCACAGATGATTAAGGAGAGAGTGACGAGGATACTTTAGCCAATCCTCCCTGGAACCCTGGAACTCTGTGCTGGGAAAGGTTGTAATGTTGCTTCCTCGGTCAGCAGAAGAGAGCCTCACCATCCACCAAGGAGGCCTGCTACAGACTCAGAAATGGGGAGTGAGGGCAAGACTGCAGAGAGGACTAGTTTATGCTTGAAGGGCTTCCACGGATGCGTTTCTGGGGTCCTTGTACCAATACTGTGTACAAGGTAGCATGTGTACATTTTTCCAGAATGGGAGTCCAGAGTTGTTATGAATTTTCAGTGAGATTCTAAATGGAGTCTACAAACCATGGCTTCAGGATCAGACTACGAGGTCAGGGGCCCAAACCTTGGGCTGGGGCTGATCCGAAGGCTCATCTCCACCTGCTTAATGGGAGAGGAAAGATATCTCATCAGCAGACAAGTGTTTCTTCTTTCATTCTGCAAAGCTGGCTGCCATTACACTGTCTGAAATTAGGGATCTGGACTTCAAAGGAAGAGGGCTCTTTCGTAGTTGTTGAAGTTTAGGGAGGTAATGATAGTTATTTCATTCCCTTTCTTTTCTGTTCTAAGTACCCTACTCCTCTGGTATTTTGTTCTGTCATTCAGCTGAAATCACGTTAGTGTATTACAGGCTGAGCCAGCTGAGCACATTCTGCAGAGAAATGACAAGCAGCCTAGTGGTGGGAAAAAGCTCTCCTAACGGCAGGTAGGAACATGGTGCATTAGTGCTTCTTGATGGACGGCTAGGGACCCGCTGTCAGTTTCTGAGTTCTGTGTCACCATGGTTCCACGGATAATAATTTGTATTCATTATCATCGAGGGGGTACCTGGGCAGAGAGCTTCTGGTCCATAAAAATGGCATGGGAAGCTGGCTGAGTAAGCTGAGATGTTCCGACCCTTCTGCTAATAAGCTTTTGAAGCCATTCCTCTTGAATGGAAGCCCCACATTTCCAAGTAGCTCAAGGCCACTTGGAGCTAACCACTCTACAGAAATAATGATTTCTGAGTTGTAATGCAACTGTTAAAAGTCGGTGAGCAAAACTTGCAACGTGCATATAATCCAAGTGAAGCCCTTTGGCATTCTAACCTGTGTGATCAACTGAAAATCTCTGTGTTTCCATCAGGCCCTCGTGCTGAGGGCTGCTATAGGGATGCCCACTCACAGCCAGTGGGCAGCATGAAACTCAATAGTGGGCAAACATCTAGTGTTGTTTAGTGTTCTCATGACCTTGTGGACTCCAAATGCCTGGATTCTGGGTCCTGACTCTCCTCCCTTCCAGCCCCCAGCAAAGATGCTGATGAACATCTTGTGGAAGAAAAAGGAAAGTCCCTACTATGCCTGAGTTAGATAGATAAAACTTTCTTCCCCCAAGTTTAGGACTCTCTTAGGTCTTTGACTATTAGGTCAAATAAAGTGAATATTTTGAGGCTTTTGAGAGCCAGATTGGTTCCAAAGTATTGTGTCAGTTACAGACTTTATTACTGGTCATATGTTCTCCTATGAGAACTGTCTTTTAGATATTTTTTTCCTTTTACCATATGAGTTTTAGTTTTTATCTCATCTATTTGTGTGAACTCTACACACTAAAGATGATATCTCACTGCAATATTTGCTGTAGATATTGTCTTAAAGCCTTTGGAAATTTTCTTGACATATAGAACTTTTTGCTTTTATGAAATAAAGGCCTGTCCTTTCGTTTCTGAATTCCTTGGCAATTGTATTTCAGTAACTATTTATTAAAGGCATATAATATGCCAGGCATCATGTATGCCCTGGCCTCAAAGAGCTTGCAATCATTCTATGGGGATATAATGGCATAGAAGGTCTCACCATATTGGATTGGGGAACTTCCACTTCTGGAATGATAGCTGGCTGGGTACTCAAAGGAAAGCTCTGGCTATAGAACAGTACAAGGGTTCAAGAATTAAACCCTAGAAATGACACACTCTTGGAGATATTGCTAGTTTTACAAGGCAAGTCTGTAAAGATCCCTCCCTTTCAAAAAGAAAAAGGGTAGGATAGGGCCAGAGTGGCCAGCAGCAAGAAGCAAGAAGGAGGGTGACAACAGGTGGGTTTTATATGGTTATCTAGCCTTGGGCCAGTTGGGATGGGAAAGCTGACCTGGCATTATTACCCTTAGAGCTGGGCAAGAGAGGACCTGCTGTGGGCCCATGTTTTAGAGAAGCCTCTCCTATCTAAACACACACACACACACACACACACACACACACACACACCCCACCCATAAATTAAGTGCCAACACAGCATGACCGTACCCTACACAAACGTTCTCATGACTAACTCCATCAAGGCTCCAGGGAAGCAAACACTTGTACAGGATAGCATCTAACGGGTGATAAAGTCTAACTGTGGCGAGGTTTGGATTGTTGGAGATGGATACTGCTTTAGAAGGTAGGGAGGATTTGAGGGGTAGAAAGCTTTAGGTAAAAGAAAAAAAATAGATTAATAAATTTATTAAAGCCTCTCTTTCTGAGTGAATGCAATAGGTCCTCACAGAATAAATATTGTTCAGTAGTCTCAAGTGTCCTTTTTTTTTTTTTTTTTGCTTCTCTTCGTGTCCAGTTTGTGGTTCTAGAGGGACTCACAAATTCACACAGTATTTGTGACAGATGCACAAGATGATAAAGAAAATTTTCCAGTATTACACAACTTGTATTACTCTCGCATTCACAGATTTGCAGGTTTAATACACCATATGTGAAGTGTGATACTTACTGATTCAATATATTAAAAACTAGAGAGATGTCAACAACTAGAATAATTATAAAGTTATACAAATATATAACAATAATTAAAAATTCTAAAATTACATTAGAAAGCCTCAGTTTCTTAAAATAATTTTGAACTGTGTATTTTGATGGGCAAATAATTACATGTATGCTTTGGAATGCTACTGCAGTTCATTGTTTGATCTTTTAGATCATTAATGTTAGTGGAAAACAAATTAGGTGTCTCGATTACAACATAATAAGTGATTTTTCTGAAAGATAAATAGGCTCTCATTTCACTCATATGTGGATTTAAGAAACAACATAAATGAGCAAAGGAGAAGAAAAAGAGAAGGAGAGAGAGGCAAACCAAGAAATGGACTCTTAGCTCTAGAGAACAGACCAGACTGACAGTTACCAGAAGGGAGGTGAGGGGGGGGATGGGTGAAACAGGGAGTGGGGTTGAAGGAGGGCACTTGTGATGAGCACCAGATGTTGTTCGGAAGTGCTGAACTGTACAGCCGAAACTAATATTCCACTGTGTGTTAACTGGAATTTAAATAAAAACTTAAAAATTCGTTTAAGAAATTAAAAAAATAAGTGATTTTTCTGAAATGAAAGCAAGAAAAATGCATTTAATCAAGTAGGTACATAATAATTAATGAATTATGTAAGTCCTTATTTTATTTCTCAGCCAAAAAACTCACTAACCTATCAAAAGAATACCCAGGCAGGTGCAATATTAACTTCAGTTGTTCTTAGAATTTTGCCAACTGTCAGCGACATAAAAACCATAGTTTTGCACCAAATTTTCTACTTGGTTGTGTGAAGGTATAATTTTCAAGGTGGGAGGATGGAACCACAAGCACAGTCTGTAGGCCTGAATTATAATTTCTAAGCATTTAGATATGGAAATGTAGACATCTCAGTTTTAATCTTGCCCCAACCACCAAACACGTTAGTGGCAGATCTGCCTAAATTTTCAAGGGGTCTGAAGTGGTCCAGGTTAGTGGCATCTCCTGGATCAAATATTAAATTATATAGGATTTTTTTAAAAGTGTCTATTCCATGAATTGTGAAAATTACACATGTCAAAACTTTCACTACGATACAGCAAAAGTGCTATTTCATACATTTAAGTGCTTAGACTAGAAAAGAATAAAAGAGGGGCACCTGGGTGGCTCAGTGGGTTAAAGCCTCTGCCTTTGGCTCAGGTCATGATCCCAGGATCCTGGGATCGAGCCCCACATCCAGCTCCCTGCTCAGCGGAGAGCCTGCTTCTCCCTCTCATCTGCCTTCCGCTCTGCCTACTTGTGCTCTCTCTCTGACAAATAAAATCTTTATTAAAAAAAAAATTTTTTTAACTTGAATTCACCCAGAATTTACTTAGATGAGTGATATGAGATGAATACACATATACACACACGCACATTTTGCAAAGAGCTAACCTATCGTTCTTTCACTATATAGTAAATAATCTTTTCCCTTTAGTGAAAGTGAGATTTTTATTACCAGGAATTTTTATTACTAGGTATTTTTAACATATGCTGACTTAGCTACTTGGGGTTTATCCCTGGTAAACACTGAAAAAACAGATTTTCATGTTGCTACACACACACACACACACACAAAGTGAGAAGTAGGCATTCATTCAATTTAAGTTAAACTTAGTATTAAAATTAGCCCACTTTATTTGAAGAGCTTGTGTCAATACCTTACTATCCACCTATCTTTTTAATTACCACAGTGACAGTTTAATTACCATGGACAATTAAAACAGTTAGTATTATTTTGAGTTTTTTATGTTATAGTAGATTATTTCACATTAAATGTTAAATACCTATCAGTTTTCATTTCCTGTTAATAAATTCCCACATTCATCAACTTCAAATATTATAACATTTTCTAACACACACACACACACACACACACACACACACACGGAAGGAGGGAGGGAATAGAGAGGGAGGGAGCCCTAGCAAACTGTTTCAGGCCTTTGCAGGAAAATTACTCAGGCAGCTGGTATGTTGTTGGCTTGGGGTTCTGGTTGATGACAGACAACATAATAAATAATCTATTTACTAGCTCCTAACAACTAAATAATGCACTTATTTTTCACCATAACTGAATTGCCGATACTATATTGACAAAGTGTCACAGGGCTGAGGTTAAACTGACCTCATGTCACCATTTTTCTTTCTACAGCATCAGTGAAGACCCCAGTAAAGACCCTTATTTCTCTGATTAATGGAAGGCACTAAAGATTACCAGTAAACTTGGTTGTATTTATTTATTTACACTTAATTCACTGGTAAGGGGTGGGTGGATAGAAATTCACCGGGTAATGAAAAACACAGTAATTTTTTTCTTCCCTCCCACACTGTCTACATAAACGGCTGCTTTTGTTTATTGCGGGGTGCTTACTGGTGCAGTCAGCTTCTGATCCCCATTCCAAATGGCAAGAGTAGAGCATGCGAGGCACAGAAGAGGAATCTTCCCAGGGCTGAGATGGAGTCTTTGCTCCATAAACATTTGTTGATTTGGCTCGGAGACCGCAGACCCCACAAAGGAGACGGCGGCACAGAGTAATCTTCTATGACTTTGAAGAAAGCAACCACTTAGAATCTCTCACTATGCCTTCCAAATACTATTTTCAATACCAGTAAAAAAAAAAAAATTCTTTAGTCTTCATATAGGCAGCATCAAGGTGATCTGCTAAGCTTCACCTCTCCCACAACTTTAGTTCAGGTCCTATCACGGGTGATACCTCTTAAGTCATCTCCCTGTCTCTAATATAATCCTCCCCTAGCTTTCACAAGACACCTAGAGCTACTGAAGCTCTCATCACACCACGGGGCCATCTATCATGCATCTATTCCCTCTAACCCCACAGACCCACTTCCTCCTCTAAGTGCAAGAACTCCATAGTGCTCTGTCCGAAAGCCTCCAGTATTTTGGTTCCTGATTCAGTTCTTATTTCTCTGATCAATTTCTATCTTCAAAGCTTTGTCTCCTAATTAGATTATGAATTCTTTTGCTATGAGTTCCTATTGTATTTTTAGCCTAGCAAGTTCGTAGGCTCAGAATGGTTGTTTATTAAGAGTATGAAATGGAGTCAAACTTGCAAGTGAGTACAACTTTAACTTGAAGTTATGTATATGTGTGTGTATGAAAGAGGGAGCAAGAAATTCTTATTTATTCACTGATGTGTGCTACTTAGAAATATACATCCTCTTGTAGATTGAACTGCAGCAGAAAAATAATTCATAAGAATGACAAGCTCTTTGAAGTCCTATGGAAATAATCACTTATCAAACTAGTTCAATTACATTTCTTACTACTGATTAAGATTAATCTAGACCTTTGTATGAACAAAAATTTGGCTGGTGGGGTGGGATTTTATAGCTGTATCACTATAAATTTATATCCACCATATAAAAATTGTCAATGTATATAATTAACTGTCAAAATATTCCCTAGGGTTAACTGTCAACTGAATTAACTAAGAAATACAGTTAGGTTTTAATTAGCCATTTTAAGTCCTGTAGAATTAGATGCAGAAATCAGGGTGATAATTTCATATTAAAAAAGGCCTCTTCTCAACTTTCAGGTTCACATGAGATTCTAAATACATAAATGTATACTTCCCAGTGAAATCTCCCTCCCTCCCTCCCTTCCTCCATTCTTTCCTCCCTCCCTTCCTCTATTCCTTCCTTTCTTTTCATACCTTTGTAACTTATTTTTTTTTTAAAGATTTTATTTATTTATTTGACAGACAGAGATCACAAGTAGGCAGAGAGGCAGGCAGAGAGAGAGAGGGGGAAGCAGGCTCCTCGCTGAGCAGAGAGCCCGATGCGGGGCTCGATCCCAGCACCCTGGGATCATGACCTAAGTCGAAGGCAGAGGCTTTAACCCACTGAGCCACCCAGGTGCCCCTGTAACTTATGTTTTAACAGTAAAAATGAACACATCTAGATGAGACTATTTGTCAAAGAGAGATTGCCAGCTATTCCAAAGCCTAAATTTTTACCATTCCCAAATTTTCAATATTATTTTTTAAATATTTATTGGAAAAAATCTCTCAGCTATCAGTGATTTGAGTTCTTTTAATTATACTAAAAAAGAATCTTATTCAAATATTTCCAAGTTCATAAATTTCTGAAAACCATGGGTTGTTGCTGTCAGTTGATGACAAACTCAAAATGTTGTTTACAGATCCTTTGAAATCTTTGAATGTGATAATATTCACACACACATATTCTGACTAGAGTAATAAATCAGTAAAATACCACACACTTGGCTCTGCTGAAGCTACATTTAGAAGAAGTGACAGAAGTTTCAATTATTTGATTGCATTCATCTGGCCATGAAGCATCAGAATAAATTATAGAAGAGGCAGTTTATTTCAAAAGAATGAAGCTATTCTGACATTTTAACTGATGATTATTTGATGTACTCTTAAATTGTAATTGACTTGATACCAAGTCACTGGTCATCTGGACCCTGAATAAGTTGAAAATAAAATGTGTAAGGTAACAAAGATTATTAGACCGTTTTCCAGCTCTCATTCTGAAATCCTTTCTAGTTTCAGTTACCTGTCTTGAATTGATCTAATAAACTGAGGAATGAATAAAGATCCTTTTCTTTTTGCTCTATGGAGCCAATATAACTGATTTTGAAAAGATTACTGCAAGTATTTGAAGAAACTGACATCTCTTTCTGCTTTTACCTCAATTAAAAAAAAAGAAGGAGGAGGAGGAGGGGCGCCTGGGTGACACAGTTGGTTAAGTGTCCTACTCTTGATTTAAGCTCAGGTCTTGATCTCAGGGCTGTGAATTCCAGCTCTGTGTTGGACTCTGCGCTCAGTGGGGAGTCTGCTTGAGAGTCTCTCTCCGTATCTGCCCCTCCTCCCTTCCCTTCTCTCTCTAAGATACATAAATCTTAAAAAAAAAAAAAAAAGGAATTCAGGATTAACGTGTCTTGATTTGGAGAGTCTTGTGACATGGCAGCTTTTTAATCACCGGGCCTTGTTTTTAATATGGGTCCATATCCTACCAAGGGACATCATCACTCCCTAAATCTCAGGCAGTGGTTGAGGACCCCAGCAACCAGGGTTTGACATTCTGCTATATGACCTTAAACCAGTCACTTAACCTCTGTACACCTCATTTTCTATATTTATAAATAGGAAGTAATAATATTCCATTCAATGGGTTATTTGGAGGATCCAATAAACTACCGTATGTGACAATGCTTTAAAAAATATAATGCTATCAAACCGCACAACAATCCGAAGTGTGTTACTATTATGTTTCCATCATATATTATTCCTCAACACATACTGCCCACAAAGTGTGTGCTGTCTGCTTGGGCTTATAGAAGAGGAACATGTTACTTCTCTCTGGACCAACTGCTTTACATATCTACCTTTATAATAGCATTTGACATACATGATTTTCTTGACTTCAGTGTTCTCTAAGCTTTTTTGGTCAGTTATCTCATAAATAAAAATATGGAGGAAGCATGCACCCAAATATATTTATATGTTTTACATGATTAAATACATTAGGGGCCTTAAGAAAACATATCCAGTAATTTTAAAAGGATAGAAGAGACTTTGTGTGGGTATATGGAAATTATTCGATTATTCTACTCTTTGGTAGAAAAAGACATACTCCATTTTCAACTAAGAAATAGCTAGAACCCCAAACTATAAAAGAAATGGAAGGATTGCTGAAAGGAGTGGCGATTATTAAGGAATACATTAGGAGAGAGGACACTGTAGCACAGATCTCACAAAAAGAAAAAACACACTTTTGAAAAGTGGAGGTTTACCCTGAGGTGCAAAACCTAATATCTTTTTTTTTTTTTAAGATTTTATTTATGTATTTGACAGACAGAGATCACAAGTAGGCAGAGAGGCAGGCAGAGAGAAAGTGAGGCAGGGAAGCAGGCTCCCTGCTGTGCAGAGAGCCCGATGTGGGACTTGATCCCAGGACCCTGGGATCATGACCTGAGCCAAAGGCAGAGGCTTTAACCTACTGAGCCATCCAGGTGCCCCCAAAACCCAATATCTTGTTTGTTACCACAGAAACAGAGTGCAGATGCTGGCAGGAGGAGCACCCTTTTACCTGGTTTTATTCTAAGAAGAAGAAAAAAATGAGGCTAAGAGAAATCACAGACTTAAGTCATTTTTGTAGGAAGCAGTCTATCCCTTCCAGAGGGAGAGAAAGGTAACTTTGCTTTGGAAAAACCTCATAGTTGCTAAACCCCACTGACCTAAGAAAAACAAACTTACACACAAAACTCTGTAACGGAAAGGTGCCTGGGTGGCTTAGTGGGTAAAGCCTCTGCCTTCAGCTCAGGTCATGATCTCCGGGTCCTGGGATGGAGCCCCACATTGGGTTCTCTGCTTGGTGGGGAACCTGCTTCCCCCTCTCCCTCTGCCTGCCTCTCTGCCTGCTCGTGGTCTCTCTCTCTCTGTCAAATAATAAATAAATAAAATCTTCAAAAACAAAACAAAACAAAACTCTGCAACAGAAAAAAAAGTTCCAGTTGGCTTTGGCCCTTCCCCAGTGTGAACTTTTACAAATATCTAGTTGAGGAAACACCCATATTGCAAAGATGAAAAGTCAAAAGAAACAATCAGAGGATTAACAGAAGCACGTGGAAAGAATGAAGTGAACACCAGAAGATATTGCCACAGGATAGATGAAAAGTATGAGCAAACTTTTCACTAAAAATTTAAAAAGCTGGGTGAAGCAATTGTTCTATGAAGGAAGAACACAAATCAGAGATGCAAGAGTTCAGAGAAGAGATCAAGAGACAACAGAGGGGAAAGTGAAATGTGATCTGGCAGAGCTTAGGAGAAAGGTTGAAAGAAAAAAAAAATCACAGAAATTAAAGTGAAATTGGAAGAAGTACTAGGGAGGCTAGACACTGCTAAAAACACCGTGGGGAACAGAGGCTTGAAAAGGAAGATGGGGATAGAAGGAAGGCAGGCAGGCAGGCAGGCAAAAGAGTAAAACTGAGGAAAAAGTTAAAGGATTAAAAGGAAGAGGTATAGAGGGTAGGCAAAGGGGAGTGGGAGTCAACATATGCATAACGGGGGTTGCTGAAGTAGAAAGCACTGAATTATAACAAATACTTAAAATATAATTGAAGAAAAATTACCTGAAATAAAATAAGCTGGTATCCACATAAGAAAGGACACACCATATTCTGGGGAAAATGAACACTGACATATCCTAGTAAAGTTACTGGGCTTCAAGACAACAACACAACAACAAGAACAACAACAACAACATCATTTCTTGGACAGCCAGGCAAAGAGTCATTTATAAAAGAAAAAGGATGTGCTGGCCTCCAACCTCTCCACAGCAGCAGTCAATGCTAAACTGACTTCTAAGTCAGAGGAGTAAAACCTGTGGTAGCCTCAAAGAAAGAATTTGTAACTTAAGGATGTTATTTGGGCGTAATGACAACAGGCAAACACTTTTGAACACACAAGGATTCAGAGACTATTATTCCCATCAGTCCCTCTGGAGGAATAGCTTAGAGGGCAAACTTTAGCCAATTAAGATACAACAGAAAAGGGACGAACATGGGCACTGAATGTATTAGCATTAAAATAAATGTGTGGTTCAGATTACAGAGCAGAATGTAAATACTTTGTGCTCTAAAAATTCAGACACAATATAAGTCATACAAGCTGGGAGGGCAATGGCAGAAGAAGCTGGAAAATAAAGGCTATGCAGATTCATACACAAAAAACCTGTGATGTGGTTAAAGGATTTTTTTTTTTTTTAGGATTTTATTTATTTATTTGACAGACAGAGATTACAAGTAGGCAAGAGAGGCAGGCAGGCAGAGAGAGGAGGAAGCAGGCTCTCCGCGGAGCTGAGAGCCCGATGTGGGGCTTGATCCCAGGACCCTGGGATCATGACCCGAGCCGAAAGCAGAGGCTTTAACCCACTGAGCCACCCAGGCGCCCCTGGTTAAAGGATGTTATTTTAATATTGGCGAATCGATGTATGCAAGAGTATATCGAAAAGTACAAAACAGAAAGAACAAGAAGACAGACAAAATAATTCATAAAAATTGGGTGGTGGAAAAGAGAATAGGGAAGAAAGGAATATATGCAATTCTTTATACTCAGAATAAGTCATGTATCACACCTAAAGAAATTCGAGGATTCATTATCATATAACCTTAACATTTTGGGGCACCTTGGGGGACACAGTCAGTTATGCATCCTGACTCTTGGTTTCAACTTGGGTTGTAATCTCAGGGATGTAATCTCTAAAAAAAAAAATAAATAAAATCTTTTTAAAAACCTTTACATTTAAGGTAACCACTGGTAAAAAATATAAAACTTCCTATTTATCATGTAAAAATAGGTAAGGAAATAAAACACATGTTGAAAGATTTTCACAAAACTATGAAACAGAAACAATAGAAAAATATGACAGAAGTAAAGCAAAATTTATCTGTCACACCAGTAAACACAAATGGACACACTTCATTTAGTGAAAGAAAACAACTTTGAGAATAGATTACAAAGCAAATCTAAATTTTGTCACACATAAGAAACACCCCCAAAGCAAAGGGATTCATATAGTGTGAAAACAAAGGATTAGTAAAATCTACTAGGCAAATGCACACCCACAAACAAGTTAATGTCAGACAAGATTGAATACAGGACAAAGAACATTAAATGAGTCAAAAATGGGTTTGTTTTTTTTGCTAGCCTATACATTTAACCTGATCCCAGTAAATGTATCAATTGAATTTATTTTCAAATGAGACAAAGTGACACACCGATGTAGAAATTAGTTAGCAAGTTTAGCTATGAGAAACCTGAAAAAGTAGATAAAGAAGGGACTAGTTCAAAGAAATAAGAAAATATCTCATAATATTCTAATGACTTAAACAATGTATCACAGAGAGAGAAATAGCACAGAATTTATGGTCTAGAAATTGACATACACTTGGGTTTGTATGTATTATGGAATCAAATCTAGCATATGATAAGATGCTATCTTGAATCAGTGCGGAAAAGAGAGCTTACTTAGTAAACGGTGGGGGAATAACTAGGTTGTTATATGGAAACAAAGTTAGATCTATACCTTACAACTTATGTTAGAATAAATTCAAAATTGATCAAATATGTAAATATAAAAAATAAAGGTTTAAGAGTTCTAGAACAAGAAAATAATTTTGTAATCTAATAGCAAGGAAGAGCTTTATAATTATGACATCAAAGTCAGAAACCATAAAAGATACTAGATTAGACAACATTAAAAAAAAAGCCCCCTGAAAGTTAACAATTACCATAACCAAGGTCAAAAGACAAACTGGTAAAATAATATTTGCAACTCTGGCGATTCACAGACCTGTACCCCTGGGGATAAAAATACCTTATATTTTTATAAAAAATAAAAAAAATTATAAAAAAAATATTTGCAACTCAAATTAGGAAAGATTGATTTTCCTCGTATAAAATGAGTTCCTACAAATCAGTAAGAAGACGACCAACAACCCAATTGAAAAATGGATGAAGGATAGGAATAGGTAACAGAAAAGAAAATACAAACCATAATAAATACTTGAAAATGTGCAAGACATTACTCTTAAGAGCTATGTAAAACAAAATTATATCGAAATATTTTTTCCTATAATTTGGCAAAGATCAGAAAGCTTAATGGGGTGCCTGGGTGGTACTGTGGGTTAAGCGTCTGACTCTTGGTTTCGGCTCAGGTCATAATCTCAGCGTTGTAAGACTGAACCCCATAGCAGGTTCCACACTCAGCGCAGAATCTGCTTAAGATTCTCCCTCCCACTGCCCCTCTCTCACTGCTTTCTCTCTCTCTAAATTAAATAAATAAATCTTTTAAAAAAAAAGAAAGCTAAAGGGAATGAGGTGCTCTCTTATTTTGCTAGTAGGAGTATAATCTCTGTTGTGGGAAATGTGGTAAATTCTATGAAAATCCATACACCTTTCACTCAGCAATTCTGTTTCTAATAACTTTTTATCTACAGATTTATTCACACACATGTGAAATGATCTAGGGCATTTCAGTATCTTTGTATCTTGCCTGTAATAGCAAAGGACAGAAACAATCCAAAAATCCATCAGCAGCAGACCGGTTAAATATGTTATGGTGCATCCAGTGTGTATTTTGGAATGATCTCCAATGGCCTCAAGTAGAAAAGTAAGGTGCAGGTAGTATATGTATTATGTTATCATGAGAGTATAAAGAGGGGCAAAAAATATGACTGTTTGCTTGCATATGCATAAAATACTTCTAAAAAGAGTTTTCAATGATGGGATAAAAATAAATACATATAATATTTTAAGATTTTCTTCCCAAACCCAAGGAGCTGACAAGGGCATTGAAATTTGGAGGCTACTTCTTCAGGTCTGCACTGTTCAATACAATAGCCACTGGCCACATGTGGCTTACTGAGCTCTTGAGATGTTACTAATTCAAACTGAGATATAAAATATACACTGGATGTTGAAGACCTAGAACAAGAAAAAAGAACGTAAAAATATCTCACTAATTTTTATATCAATGACATATTTTGGATATGTTGGTTAAATAAGATATATTATTAAAGTGAATTTCACTTGTTTACATTTACTCTTTAACTGTCACCGCTAGAAAATTTTTAAAATGGCATAGGTGGCATGCCTGATGTGTTGTTGGACAAGTGAACTTAGGGAGAGCAGAGGTCATGCTCTATACACACCTGTGTCCATAATGCACCATCATAGCAGAGCTCAATAAAATTTTGCAGATGCTAAATACATTTTGCTAAGTAGTAAACTACTAATTCTTTCAAATCATTAGGGATTGAGTGGGCGGAGTATGTGGGGTAAAGGTATTGCACAAGATATTTTTCAGGAAAGTCACAGAAGGACATAGAGTGAAAACATTCACTGTGAGGTTGTTTACTCAACACTGTATTCAAAGATAAGGCAGACTCCATGCACTACAATTAAATGTTTTCAAAATCACTTTAGGGGTTAGCATACAGAAATTAGGGAGGAGTATTTGGCCATTCTCAATATGAATCATTGTTATCATATATGATCTGATTAAAGATAACTGACAGCTATAAATCTAAAGTCTCAAGTAAATCTGAAAATATTTTCAAGATTAAAAAGGAGAAATCTACTTAAACTTTCATAAACATCTGTCTTGGGTTAGTATGAACGTGAAAGAAAATTAATGGATAAGACAATGTATGCGATATTATTTGAAACCACAGATTTTTTTTTCTTTTTAAAACAGATAAAAATTTTTTTAAAGTGGGCTCCATGACTCATGACTGTGAGACTGAGACCTGAGTTGAGATGAAGAGTTGGACACTCAGCCAACTGAGCCACCCAGGTGCCCCAACAGATAAAGTTCTTTAAGACATACAACCTATTTCTAATTTCAGTATTTTATAGCAGTTGAAATAAATTAGCCACATCCAATTTCATAACATGAATTTAGTATTTTTTCTCATTTTAGCATTTTTTGGAAGGATATATGCTTTACCTTTTTCAGATCTTCATTTATTTTATGGAAAATATAAGTGATTGCAATGAATGAAAAGTATAAATATCAAAAAAAAAAAAAAAGAAAGAAGGAAAATAAGAGAGAGGAATGAGTGAGGGAAAGAAGCTGATTTTCAAATATTCAGTCCAGTCTAGAAAAGACCTCAACCATGCCTTATTATAAGGTTGGTAATACATATAAAAGGCAATAAAATAACATGATTTGACTGACTTCCTGTCTATTAGCATATAAGCAAATGAAGAAATTACTAAATATAAACACCCAAAGCAAAATAAATGAGTAGATATTAAAGCCAGAACTTCAACTGTCTTTGAAATCTCACTGATACCATACACTTTGTGCATTTTAAAATTTAAAATTAGGAATTTGCACTTTAGGATTTGAAAGTGCATGACATTGGGTGTTATGGAGAATGCCATGCTGTTTCATAGGTTTTAGCGTGCCTTTCCTTCATTGTCTTTAGTAATTTTAGAAAATCTTTTATATCCATCTCTAACCTGGCGGTTCTCAACTGGGGTTCATTTTGTCCTCCCCTGGAGGACATTTGGCAATGTCTGGAGATGTTTTTGGTTGTCATAAATGGGGTGGAAGTGCTGCTGGCATTTAGCAGGTGGAGCCTGGGGATATTTGTTAACATCCTACCATGCACAGGACAGCCTATCAAAACAAAGAATTATCTCAGGGGCGCCTGGGTGTCTCAGTCCATTAAGTGTCTGACTCTTCATCTCGGCTCAGGTCTTGATCCCGGGATGGTGAGTGTAAGCCCCGTACTGGGCGTGGAGCGGACTTAAAAACAAAGAATTATCTCAACCAAAATGTCGATAAGTTTGAGATTAAGAAACTTTGTTCTAATCTGAAAGATATCATTTTGGTTCAATTTTCCCTTTGGCAGCATCCTTTGGGAAGTAAACTGAGCCAGCACATTTCAAAGAGCTGGCTTCAATTCTCTAAGTCTCCATCGTCATGGCTATATTTATTTATATATATATATTTATTCACATATATATATATATATTTATTCACACATTCATTCAACACTTCCTAGCTTTAATAGGAATAAAAGCACATCATATGTAGGACATTTGGACATTTATTGTCTAAACTGGGACACTATTGAGGGTTGTTAATAACTACACTGGAAAATAGGAGTAAACCAAGAATGTTCCAGGTAAATCAGATCATATGGCAGCATGCAATGTCCAAAACGATAAATGACACATGGGGAGCTTCTAATGGCAGCCACCTGGGAGAGTGGTGTTTAAGTCCTGGGATTGGGCGTCAAGGCGGAGGTCTAAGATCATTCCTGGTTTGTGTGCTGAAGGGGACATGACATCAAGAAAGGGTGACACCATCATCACCACAACAGGGTTTGGTTTTGGAAAGACAAAAATAAGCATAAAACTCGGGAAGTAAAAAGGATACAAATCCTGTTAGAGGCATTATAAAGGACACTTTTAAAAAGCGCTTTATATACAAAGCTCGTACATAGTAGGTACTCAACAGATGTCTACTGAAGAATAAATCTACATGGTCTGATCTGACATGTGAAGATACTGTCTCTATTTGAAGTATGTGTTATTTTAATTCATGTGATTTCTTAGACGGATGTCTAAGATGCACAAAGGAGTGCTATGACCCCCCTTCTGCACAACAAAAATTGACAAATCTTGGATTTGTCTAAAGACAACAATACTGTTCAGACAAGATAAATAATTGTAAGGGCCAGCAAAGTCGCTTTCCTGTTTTCCTTTTGATCTGTAAGGTTACTAGTGGATGAGATAATCTTTTATTTATATTGCATGTGGTGAAATTTTGAAGCAGGATTTTTGCACCCACCATACTCTCGTTCCGTAATTAAGCCTGTAGGGCTGGCTGGCTGATATTTTTTAATGCAGAGCTTGTCAATTTCTGTTAACACTAATTTAGAGTTCATACCTCCATATATCATGGAAACGGGAGGGCAAAATAATTCGTACAAAAAATAGTTTGAGAGGAGTCGAACAAATGGAAGATCATTTCTGCATGGACTACCCAGGGTTTCTGTTCTGATTACAGCACCAATTTCCATGGCGGCACAAGGAGTTCACCTTTCACGGCACGCACATGTGATTTTCCCAGGTCCCTCTGCTTTGCCCTCCCTTTCCTTTCATACATGCGCTCCCACTATAAATAAATGCCTTCCCACTCCCCCACCGCCCCCTGCTCTCTGCCATGTGTTGTCTTTTTAATTATGCCCCAAACTCTAATACAGTCAGCCCAGATCTTGTTTGGCCATTAACTTGGAAAGAAAAGAGGCTGCCTCCTGCTTTTCCCACGAAACATTACAAGGGCAGACCAGGGGCTTTCATCTGGTCCCACCTTCAGCAGACAGAACAATGGGCAGCTATAATCTTGTGACACCCACGACTAATTTATCCAAGCAGAAGACAGGTAGCACTCTGGACTGCCGCTCCTGTCTGAAGAGGTGCAGTAAATACTCAGCTTAATAGTAGCTTCTCAGGCAGGAGGGCAACATATCACAGCGTGGCATTTTTATAATCTTCCTGGCATGCCGACAGCCAGGAGCACAGGCCAGCCCGTGTTCCTCCTTGCTGGGGCTCAGGATGCACGTAACTGTTAGATGGTGACACACTGTGCCTTTAAGCAAGTTTAACTGTTTTATATCCCCTCTGATCTGCAGCTTTGTACATCTGTTAAGCTGCCTCTTAAACTTCTGTGGGCACGTCTGTGGAGCAGTTACTTGAAGCTTGCTGTGCGTTGCGGGCCTGGCGTGGGGCTTCTTTGTGACTGCCTCCTGTTTATCTGTGAGGAGTTTCTCTGTTACACTGCAAGGCCATAGTTAAATATATCATCCTGGTCGAAAAGGTAATAATAACCTTGTGACAGCCAGAAGGAATATACTTAGAAAAGGCTGAACAAAAATCTTGTCTGGAGAAGAAGCTCTGATTAAAAAACAAATGAAAAAAGAAAAAAAACCCAACTTTTAAAAAACACTTGTTTCTCCTAGGTCTGTGGGTGATTTGGGCTTCAGCTGATTTGGCTTTAAGCCTCTATTAGGGTCCTCCAGAGAAACAGAACAGTTAGAATAGATATATGAGAGAAGAATTCTTATGGGAATTGGCTCATGCAGGTATGGAGGCTGAGAAATTTCATGATATGCAGCCCGTGAGCTGGAGGACCAGGGAAGCCAATGGTAACATTCAGTTCAGGTCTTAAGGCCCAAGAACCTGGAGCTCTGATGACTGAGGGCACAAGAAGGTGGATATCCTGGATCCAAAAGAAAGAGTTTGAATTCATCCTTCCTCCACCTTTTTGTTCTATTTGGGTATCTTGGTGGATTGGAGGCTACCCACCCACATTGGTGAGAGCCTATATTCTTTACTCAGCTTACTGACTCTGGAAACATTCTCAAAGACACACCTGGAAATAACATTTTACCAGCCATCTGGACAGCTCTCAGCCTAGTCAAGTTACATAAAATTAACAATCACAAGCTGTACATTGGATCAACTCCTGCTCCCTGGGTCTCATTGTCCTTGAACAAGAGGTTATCTGAGGCACCTTCTTTCTATGGTGAAATGCAACTTGTTTCAAGTCTTATATCTTCAGCTACCATTGGCAAATCACATGGATGGCTAGGCCCAGGTCAAGAGACTGGGCAGTATGCTCTCCTTATCATGAAAGCAAAGCAAGTCACAGAGCCAAAGTCACCATCAAAGGGGCAGGATAATATATTCCTTCCAGGAAACTGAAAGTGAGGGAGGAAGTAAATATTTGCCAAGCAATAATCTAATCTACAACCCCTGTCTATAAACTGAAGAAAGCACAGCTATTTGCTAGATAATGGAATTACTGAGTTCATCAGTGTTGGTTCCATTTTTGAAAGATGCCAAGGACACCATGAAAGGATGAGTAACCACATAGTCTTGACCATGATAAAGAGGTCACATCTATGACTTGTCACAAAGACTCATTAGGGGATTTTGGGAGCTTGGTCCTGAATAAAGTATTCCAGGGTGTGAGAGTTTACTTGTAAGGAGAAAGGAAGGGAGGCCCTGGTTGAGAAACTCAGTCTTTTAATATTTATCTCTTCTTTTGATGTTGCTAACTTCATTTGCTCGACAGACCTGTGTTCTGCTCTTTTAGCCCTTCTGGCATCTAAATACTTAGAGAAAATAAATACATGTGGAGGTACTGGGATTTATATCAGGCTTGATTTTCATTTGCACACACCGGGCTGGCATATAGTTGGCATCCATTCTAAGTGGCTGAGTGATCATTTGGAAAGGTTGATGCCCTTACCATACAGTTAATTAAATATTTTGAATATTACCAGTGACTAGATATATTTATAGTTCTGTAGTTTGGCTCTTAGCATGTAAAGCTCTTACAGCATGTAAATTATGATTTTGGATCTGCTCATCAATTCTTCTCAGGGAAATTGTCTTGCCCACAGCTTTGATAGAACATCGGCTTTCAGTTGAAATACAAATCTCCACTTCCTAACCACCTTCTCCACCGTGGTCACAGCTGATTAGACCATGAATAGGCATCTGACCCAAAGACAGATAATGACTACATTTGGGTCTATTAGATAGACTGGTATTAGCTCCCTCTTTAGATGCACTGGACCAATTAGATTTTTCTATCACAGAATAATGGATTCAGAAATGTGGAATAAATCAGATGTTAGAGGTGGCTAAAAGCTCTAGAAGAATGAAATTTGTCACTGTGTTTTACAATTAATTCGTTGGAGTCAATCTTAGTTATCTACTGTAGCATAATAACTTACCCCCAAACTCAGCTTTAAACAACAATAAATAATACTTGTTCTTACAATTCCAGGCATGGCTTAGCTGGGTCCTCTCGTGAGGCTGCAACCAAGGTGCTGGTTGACGCCACAGTGATCTCAAGGTTTGTCTGGGGCAGGATCCACTTAGCTCACTCATGTGATTGTTGGCCAGGATTCAGTCCTTCACGGGCTGTTGGACTGAGGGTCTCAGTTCCTTGCTGGCTCTTGGCTGGAGACCTCTCTCAGTAACTTGCAGTTGGCCCTCTCCATCAGAACAAGCATGCAAGAAGGGGCAGGAACAGAGGTGAGCAAGATGAAAGTCAAGTCTTCATTAGTTAATCTCTGAAGTGGCATCTCTGTCAGTCAGGGACGAACCAGGAAAGCAGAACCAGTAGAAGCTGTATATTAAGAGATTCATCACAAGGAGAGCCTGGGTGGCTCAGTCATTAAGCATCTGCCTTCAGCTCAGGTCATGATTCCAGGCTTCTGGGATCAAGCCCCGCATCAGGCTCCCTGCTCAGGCGGAGGACTGCTTCTCCCTTTCCCACTCCCTCTGTTTGTATTCCTTCTCTCTCCGTCAAATAAATAAATAAAATCTTAAAAAGAAAAAAAAGGGCTTCATCACAAGGGAAGTGACAATGTGGTTGTGGGAGAAGCATAGGGCAAGAAGCGTAGGGCGGGACATCAGGATGGACAGGTTGGACTCTTGGTTGTGGGCTAAGCCGCAATCCACAGCCTGAACTTTTTCTTCTTCAGGGCAGCCTCAGCTCTCCTGAAGGCCTTTCAATGGATCTCATCTACCCAGATTACGTAGGATAATCTCTTTCACTTAAAGTCAACTGATTATGGACTTTAATCACATTTAATGCTCCCACCGCAACAGCCATATTAGCACCTGATTCAATAACTGGGGACTGTAGCTAAAGCAACTTCACACGGCAAAAAAATTCCATTATAACAGCTTTTCACTTTTGCCATATTGTATTCACTAGAAAGCAAATCACGGGGTCTAGACCATAGTTAAAGGAAGGGTGTTACACAGGGGAAGCTGAGGTCACTGGGAGCCATTTTACAAGGCTATCTACTAGAGTTGTTTTTTAATTTTCTCAGAAAATAACTTTTTGCAAGGGCAAATGCCTTTAAAAATGTTCCCAACTCTAGAGACATTTGCAAAGCCATTTATATTTTTTGAATTAATTATAGTTAAATGAATGAGGTCTTGTTCAGTGGTTAATTACACAGGTTTGGTGAGCAAACAGTTTGTAACTTCAAGTGAACAAATTCAATTTTTTACAACAAATATTCTAACAAATGTGGTTTTTCCTAACAAATATTTATAGCTTCAAGGTTACAAGTCAGTGTTCCTCAGAACTAGTACAGCAAACCTCTGAGTATTAGAAGTCCTTTGGCTTTCTCCATTAAAAAATATAGATCAAAACTTCTAAAATAACAAAATACATAAAATCAGTATGGATTTAGCTTAAATTTAATGAGAAGTAATATATAAATATTGACCAATCTTTTTCCTTGTTTTGTACACAAAAGATAATGGCTATTGCAATACTTTGCATTTTCAAAATCTCTGGTATCAACCAGTTCTTCACTTAAAGCACTTTATACCAAAGATCATTAAAAGCAATGGCAAATGGATTCCACTATAATGTTAACCAAGGTGGAACTAAAGAATTTGGTGCTTATAATGCTCTATTTCTCCAGTCCAGGGGAGAGAAAGGTCAGTGGCCATTCTGGACCATGAAGGGCCAAAGTTACGGGTAAACTGAAGCCATGAATGAGCAGAAGCTTTGAGATGGAATAAAAGCTAATAGAGAAGAGGCAAGCAAACACACCAAGGTGGAGACCATAGGAGAGAAGAAGGAAGACAAGGGTAAGGGACCAGAGAGAAGATTCTTGACCTCCCGCTGCTAAGGCTGCCTTGGGTTCACTTCCTGTCTTCACCATATCTGTCCTGGACTCCTCTCAGATACTCATTACATCCCCTCATCCCACTGACATTACTTGCCTTGAGGGAGTCTCTGCTCTTGTCTTCAGGAAAATGGATGCTTCACATTCATAAAACAGTACTTTTTTAGTTTGGTTCTAACTCAAGTTACCTAAAATCAATGCTTTAAAAACAAAGGTAAAATATACATACCATAAAATTTATCATCTTAACCCCTTTTTAAGTGTACAGTTCAGTGGCATTAAGCTCACTGATGCTGCTGTGCAACAGTCACCACCATCTATCTCCAGAATGTTCTCATCTTAAGACGCTATACCTATTGTAGCAACAACTCCTCTGGCCCCTAACAACCACCAATGAACTTTTCATCTCTATAAATTTTTTTAAAAGATTTTATTTATTTGTCAGAGCGAGCGAGCACAGGCAGACAGAGTGGCAGGCAGAGGCAGAGGGAGAAGCAGACTCCCCGCCGAGCAAGGAGCTGATGTGGGACTCGATCCCAGGACCCTGGGATCATGACCCGAGCCTAAGGCAGCCGCTCAACCAACTGAGCCACCCAGGCATCCCATCATCTCTATAAATTTGACTGCTCTAGGTACCTTGCAGAGGTGGAATCCCATCCTTTTGTGACTGGCCTATTTCACTTAGCAAAATATCTTCAAGATTGTAGCCTCTGTCACAGTTTCCTTCCTTTTTTAACTGAGCAAGTTTCCATGGATGTATAAAACACATTTTGTGGAGCCATTCATCACAGATGGACACTTGGATTGTTTCCAGCTTTGGCTATTAAGAATAATGGTGCTATGAACATGGGTATAAGAGTACCTTTTCTCTGCTTTTACCTCCTTTGCATATAAACTCAGATGTGGAAATGATGGAACATACAGTAATTTTAGGTTCAATTTTTGGAGGAACTGACATACTGTTTTCCCTAGTGGTTGTATCATTTTGTGTTTTCTTTTTGTTTTTGTTTTTGTTTTTGTTTTTGTTTTGTTTTGTTTAGTGGGCTCCATGCCCAGTGTGTGGCTTAAACTCATGACCCTGAGATTAAGAGTTGTATGCTCTATGGACTGAGCCAGCTAGGTGCCCAAAGGTTGTAACATTTTTTTTTAAGATTTTATTTACTTATTTGACAGAGAGAGAGATCACAAGTAGGCAGAGAGGCAGGCGGAAGTAGGCTCCCTGCTGAGCAGAGAGCCCAATGCGGGGCTGGATCCCAGGACCCTGAGATCATGACCTGAGCCAAAGGCAGAGGCTTTAACCCACTGAGCCACCCAGGCGCCCCATGGTTGTAACATTTTAGATTCCCACTTGGGTACCCATTTTCCTGTATCCTCACCAATATCTATTATTTTTTTCTTTTTAAAAAAAATATAGCAGCCATACTAATGACTGTGAGGTTGCCGAAGGAAGTTGTGGAACTAAACTGGAACTGGGAATAGAAATGACAGGATTGTAAAGGAACTGTTTCTGACTGCCTTGGCATCTGCTTTTTTCAGCAACCTTGCTTAGTTTTTCTTATCATACTGACTTGGTTTTCTCTAACCTCTCATCACTTTGACCTGCATGTGGCCTGTCATGGCTGCTCTAGTCCACTCTACATGCTGTGACTTCTCTTCTGCTTTGATACCCACTGACACCCACTTAGGATTCTCATTTCCCTATGCTGAATGACTGATAATTCTTACTCATCATTTTGATCATGGACTTGCCCAATGATGGGCTAACTTAGAGTTAGGTGACCAGCTCTGGCCTGGTCAGCCATGACTAGAAAGGTAGAGTCACTCTGAGAAATGACTAACGAAGCATTAAGGACAGAAGGTGGGGCAGATCCCCTAGAAGGAAGGGTGTGCGCGCATGTAACGGCCAAGATTTCCCGTCATCAGTCCATTTATCAATCAGTATACAATCAGTGCATATTTATTGGGTAAGAGGTATTGGGCTAGGCACTATTAGCTGACAGTTAACTTTTATTAGATATTTCTAATGCTCTGAGCACTGATCTAAGAGAGTACTATACTGTGGGACACCACAAAATGATAATGGCCTCCCAAGAATTTCGCAACTAGTTAGTTGAGACATCTACCCCCACGAAACTTGAAGTTGCAATATAGAACACAAACATAAGTAGTAAAGATGCTATAAGTAATTTCCTAACCAACATCCTAAAGAGTGAGCCACACAGTAAGTGCTACGTATTCTGAGGCATTGCTATAGTGTGAAATTATTTAAGAAGTCTTTATGGAGGACTTGATCTGGGATTTTAAGGATGGGCAGGTTTCAGATAGAGAGGTTGGAGAAAGAAACTGATTATCAACAAATATCTATTGCATGCTTAATCACAATCGGGCACTGTCCTGGGAGGTAAACACACAAATGAGAACAAGACCTTCCTCTGACAGAGTCTATAATCTAGAGACAGACAAACAAAAAAGGACAGCTGGAGGCATCGAGGTAGCACACGATGAGCTGTATTTAAAAAAAAAAAAAAATCTGGCCTTGGTTATCACCAGCACAAGAAGTCTAAGAGACACGGTGTTTGGAAATTAAAGCCACCCGTGCAGGTTACTCTGGCTTTGGGGAAACATGTCGTCTTCAAGCCTCACAGAAGCACCTGTCGTCCCCTCAGGCCTGCCACTGCCCATCTCTGGGTGGGATAGAGAAGGGGTCCGCTGCTCTTGGGCGACCTCCTATAGTACTTGTCAAAAGTAGCAACACTGCTACTTTCGAGAGGCCGCCAGTGGGGGTGGAAGCTCTTGACTCTGTCTCGAGAGACAATGCCAGTTAAAGGGGAGAGAAAGAGGCCGGAATAGAGCTTCCAGATGGACAAAAGGGGCCAAGTCCACTGTGCTGCCATTTTTTATGGAACAGACCTCGTATTCTGATTTTCTTAATATTCTGTAATCAAAAGCAACCCTGCAGGGGAGAGATCATAATAGACACTTACTACACAGATATTATGTTTTCTGTTTGTTTTTATTTTTTTCCTTTTTTAAACCATGAACTGTTGGTTTACTGTAACACTTAGTGTTAAAAAATGAATGGTTGCTTGCTCTATACTCTAATGCTGAACAAGCATTCTCATTTCCAATAACCCAAATTTTAATGACCCCAGGGGGCTTAGTAAACAAAAAACCATTCGCTAATGCCACATAATATTATCAACAAGTCCTCTGCTAGGAAGGTCCCGATGTTGCCTTTACATTCGATTACCTTCTTGCTCCCGATCCAGACTTTCTGAGCATGGAGAACATAAATTTCTGGCCTGTTAAAATGAGGGCTACTTAATTCAGAAGCAAAACAGGTCCTTTTTTGGTACAAAGTTGCCACTTTTTTCCTGGCAGGCTCCAGGCTGCCTGGAGGTAGTTGCCAGGCACTCCCATGAGAGCAGCTTTAGAAGAAAGGAATCTGAACTTGATCCCATATAAGCTGGGGGACCAGGAAGGGGAATGGGGCAGATGCACTTATTTATTTCAGCGCCTTTACATAGTGATGAGGTCCTTATCTCTGCCTTCCCCTCAAGCCCCAGAAATCCCTACAAGGGGGTGGTAGGATCAGATCATACATTTAAATTATTTTCAAAGGTGTCAAGCAATTCCAACTTCTTTAATACAGCAACCTTCCAAAGGGGTGATAAATTTCTAAACTGAAGGGAGGCTTCTCCCTTAAAAATTTTAGCTGTGAAATTAAAAAAAATTTTTTTTTAGCTGTCAAAGACTGATTATGTATTTAAGCTTTGGGGCTGTGTAAAGCTTTGTTAGGCAAATCAGTGACCAAACCATCTCTCCTAGCTCAAAATCTACAGTTACTATTTATACATGATGAATTTGCTGGGACTCTAAGAACTGATTTCTTAACACGGTCATCATCAGTCCTTTGCATATCATCTAAGGAGCCGAGGACTCAGTCGAGCTGATGGCAGACTTTTCACTTCAACAAGCCTCACTACTATAATGGAAATCCAAAGGCCTGGAAACAATGTACATAGCTTCCCTGACTAATTTTATTATGCAGACACACACTTAATGGCTCCTGTTACAATCACATCCAGGCTGGGAAACAGTACTGGATTGTGACGATCTCACTAAATCGACAAGGATTATCAGTCATTAAAAAGGAACCAAATTAGCATCAAGCAGTAATATTTTATACTTATCAAATCTTCGGCTGGTCAAGGTCCATTACTGAGCGACACCATAAAGGCAGGAACCATCAGCTCATTCTCCAGAACATTTAAATCTCTATTGTATTTGTGTAGGATATAATTTCTGGTAGCAATAAAGCCTAATAAAGGTTATACCCCAATGCATAAAGTGTTAATAAATTGACCCATGACATTTAAATGGATAATTATATTGGAGATAAAGGAAGAATCTCTTGTTTCAGTGAAGAAGGGTTTCGACTTATGCCCAACCCAAATTACCCATCAGCTACAGGATGATTCTATATGGCTTTACAGTGATATAAAATATTAATTTTGCTGGTATCATTGTATTAATTATTCCTCAGGCCCTCCCAACAACTCCTGTCTCCCAGAATCATCAAGACTAAATTTAAAAGGTTTCCACATGATATGCAATTATATGGAAATTAACGATTACCTGTATTTCCAAGCACAAGTTAGAAATGCTAAGGTTTGTCTTCCCCTCAGCACCCCTGCCACAGCCTGTCGGCCTGTCATGAGACGTTATCTTCGCTTGGCAGAGAAGTGTACAACAGAATCAGGAAGTGATTAGGAGAATGAAGGGGTTGTTACTGAACGTGATGTATTAGATCCAACTGGAAGAGTTCAACATATGTTACCTACGGATGCCTCTCAGTTCTCATTAGGACTGCGCCACAGACAACTAACAAAACCTTATCTGAGAAAAACAAAAGAAAGCAGAAATGCTGCAGGGGTTGTGAGCATGGCTGCCCTTAGGTGTCCTGGGTGAGGCTTCTCCTCTGTACTTCCTGAACTGCATGAGGCTCAGGAAGAAAAGAGTTCAGCATAACACAACTAATGCTGACTTGTTTCATTCATCAATTAATATTTAATTTGTGCATTCATTCAACAAACATTTACACATTCATATTACATAGCTATGAGACTCTCTTTTTGAGAAAATACTGGATATCTGTTCTCACATAAATTGAATGCAGAAAATGTTATTAATTCAGAGAAGAAATCCCAGAGAACCCAGCCCCCAAGACTCTTTCAAAGCAGAGACTGGGTTTTATTCTTTAGATGCCAGGTGCTTAGCAATAACTCTCCAGTGGGTAAATGAAAATAATCTTTTTTTTTTTTTTTTTGAGGAGATTTCCTTCCACCAATATGGTGGAATAGAAATCCCAAATATATCTCCCTGGATAAATTATAAAAAACTCCTTTAGAAATGCATTGTTGAGCTGGAAGTAAAGTAGGAATCCTCAGATGACAAAAATATAGTGAGGGAGTCTGTAGAGCAATGAAGTCAGCTTTCATTCTGGAGATCTTCTGATGAATTCTGGTAACTCTGAGCTTCCATTTTAACTATGGTATAGGCAAAGGGAGACAGAAGATAAAACTTATAGCCCACCCAAGGTCAACAGTCTAATAGGTGATCCCTGCATAAATCTGGGATCCTGAAGAGTTGTAACATGAGAGAAACAGTGAACTAGAAATAAATACCTGTAGGTGGGGATTAAAAGAAAACTGCCTTTCCTGACCTTGGCAATGGGAAGAAGGGAAACAAAACTTTTTATAACCACAGATAAGCCCACATACGGGTTTGAAACACAAATCACACTTTCAGAATATTCTGAAAAAGGTCAGGTCAAAAGTTTATTTTAACATGGTATAAGGAACCTGGATAAAGCAAATGTTCAACCCTCTACAGAAGAACATACTTGGAACCAAGGCTTTCAAAATACCCATAACATTGGAGTTTATAGTAAAATAATGATATCATTATCATCATCAATAAAGAAACAAGATATCACAGATCACAGCTAACAGAAATAGCAATCAGGAGAATATTAGAATTTCAGATGCAAAATAAAAATAATTATGTTTTAATATATTTAATATGGATAAAGAGCATGGAATCTTAAAAATGATAAAGGAGATTTGAAAAAGAACCAAATGGAATATCTAGAAATAAAATACCAAGTAACTGGAATAAAAACTCAATGGATAAAAAAGATATAGCTCAAGAGAGAACGAAGAAAGTGACAGAGCTAAAGAAATTATTCACAAAGCCACATGGAGCAAAACGATGGAGAAGAGATGTAAAGAATACAGAGAAGGTAAGTTTTATTGAATACGGAGTGAAAATGTTTTACTTACGTGTCACCAGGGTTACAGAAAGAGGTGAAAGAAAATGTAAGAGAGATTCAGAAAATAATGGATGAGAAATTACCAGAACTGACAAAAGACACTAATCTTCAACTCCAACACCTCAAAGCACCTCACGCAGGATAAATAAGGAGAAAGACACCTGTGGACAACAAAATAAAGCCTCAAAACACTGAGGAAAAGAGATGATACTAAAACCAGCTACAGAAAAAAGTTCATCTCCAAAGGAATGTCACTTGGGCTGACAGCTAATTTTTCTATAGCCACAACACAATCCAGAAGACAAGCAAATGACCTACTGTTCTGAGAGGAAAAAGATAATTGTTAAAATATTTTATACCCAATAACATTATCCTCCAGGAGCAGAGTAGAGATACTTTCAGATGAGCAAAACCAGAGTTTTCCATCAAAATATCAGCAAGAAAGGAAATTCTAAGTGATATTCTTTAGGCAGGGGAAAAATTATCACAAATGGAAGTCTGATGGTCAAGGGGAAAAATGACAGAATTTGATAAATATATAGATAAAACTAAGTGAAACTTTCTAAGATAGTAATTGTCTAATTTGTGGGACTGATAAAAATAAGATATAACTAAGATATAGGATAGCTAGGCTATCATTGAAAATAGAAGGAGAGATAAAAATCTTCCAGGACAAACAAAAACTGAAAGAATTTGCAAACACCAAACCAGCTCTCCAGGAAATATTGAAAGGGGTCCTCTAAGCAAAGAGAGAGCCTAAAAACAGTAGATCAGAAAGGAACAGAGACAATATATAGTAACAGTCACCTTACAGGCAATACAATGGCACTAAATTCACATCTCTCAATAGTTACCCTGAATGTTAATGGGCTAAATGCCCCAATCAAAAGACACAGGGTATCAGAATGGATAAAAAACCAAAACCCATCAATATGTTGCCTACAAGAAACTCATTTTAGATCCGAAGATACCTCCAAATTTAAAGTGAGGGGGTGGAAAACAATTTACCATGCTAATGGACATCAGAAGAAAGCTGGGGTGGCAATCCTTATATCAGATCAATTAGATTTTAAGCCAAATACTATAATAAGAGATGAGGAAGGACACTATATCATGCTCAAAGGGTTCGTCCAACAAGAAGATCTAACAATTTTAAATATCTATGCCCCTAACGTGGGAGCAGCCAACTATATAAACCAATTAATAACAAAATCATAGAAACACATCAACAATAATACAATAATAGTAGGAGACTTTAACATGCCCCTTACTGAAATGGACAGATCATCCAAGCAAAAGATCAACAAGGAAATAAAGGCCTTAAATGACACACTGGACCAGATGGACATCACAGATATATTCAGAACATTCCATCCCAAAGCAACAGAATACACATTCTTCTCTAGTGCACATGGAACATTCTCCAGAATAGACCACATCCTGGGTCATAAATCAGGTCTC